>JAJOOH010016893.1:0-56515 GCA_029582605.1 Solanum gracilifrons
TTTACCCCCTGAACTATTTAATAGTGTATTTTAAAGGTATATATGTGTCCACGTGGACACATTACTATTTATAATTTTGTATTATTTTTTATGTCCACGTGGACAAATATATATGTTTAAAATACGGTATTAAATAGTCTAGGGAGGTAATAGGTCCTCATGAAAGTTTAGTATCGCAACAACAAATCTGACCAAAGTTGGAGTATTTTTCAGACCCTTATCCCAAAACGTCGCTACACTTCTGGACAAGAAAAAAAGTTACTATCATTGATGGGCACATGTTTTTTTTTGGTGTCTATCATCTATATCAATATTTAATTAAATTTAGATTTGTGTTAAAAAATCTCACATTATTAATAAAATACTATCTAATAAAGACGACTCCGTAATCAAAGAGACTCGACTCTATATGAAAAAATAGTTACTATTCGAGCACAACCTCGTCGGTTCCATGTTTCACTTACTCCACCACGTGAAATGCAAATTCATTCTAGAAGGAAATTTGATATATATATATATGTGCTACCAAACTCATATTTGTCTTTTTATTAAACAATTCTACTCCATCAGGATATCACTATTCACTAATCACTACAGACAACATTAAAGAAATCCAAATAATTTGAAGAGGCCCCATATGTGATGTGACCATTTTTTTTTATAAACTCTTTATTTAATTTATTTATTTATTTTTAAAAGTATGTATTGTTCTTTAGTTTTTCACATAATATATTTAAATAAGATTAAATTTTTTAAAAAAACTATAATATTTTTTAAAATTTTCATATCAAATTAAAATCAATGAATAAATTAAAAATGAAGAGAGTATTTAATTTTTTTTTGTTTCGTATATAGTTGTACGTTTACGTTAAATCCTATAAATGTGTGGAGTAAGAAACCCATTAATCCATGAAACAATAATTGAAATGGTTAGTAGGTAGTAACAAGTAGGTTGATAGGACAATATGTAATTAATTACTTAGTACATTTTGTGTGGCAATTCATTTCAGAATTGTGTACCAAAAGTGGAAATATTTTATTCTATGAGAGGCATATATATTGGCTGGCAGACAATACTTGTGTGAGGGCCCTTCTATGCTTTGTCAAGGGGATTTTGGGTCCCACTTGCAAGAAAAATGGCCTAAAGGTCCTATTTTTTTTCTCTATAATTATCTCCATGTTTCACTTTCACCATCACGTGAAATGAAAATTCATTCTAGAAGGAAGAAGGAAATGAGATCTTTGATCATACAATTATTTATTTATTTAAAAAATAATTGTTTGCAATTTTTAATATAATTATCTCCATGTTTCACTTTCACCACTCACGTGAAATGAAAATTCATTCTAGAAGGAAATGAGATCTTTGATCAGGCAATTAATTATTTTTTAAAAAAATAATTGTTTGCAATTTTATTTTATTTTATTTTAGATGTAACGATACAATTTTTTTTAAAATTTTAAAAATGACCTAATAAATTGATTATTTCAAATTGAAATGTAAATTATTTTAATAATTAAATAATTGATTTGGCGCATCACGAGTATTTATGTGAGGTTTCGAACCTAATTGACACTTCAAAAACTTAGCTCAAAGAAAGGAGAATTATCCAAACTTTAACCACCAAGGTGAGCCAGTTTGGTTTAACCGTAGTCTTGAAGGAGGATCAATCTCACGTCCCTCGTGTGATGACGACCCTCCAAAGTTCAAACCAATTGAGATCTTGAGACTAATTAAGGTACTCAAACTCCATTAATTTGAATATCAGAAAGCAGAGCATACAAGAATTGCAAGATGTGAATAATTTTATTGAAGCCTAGAAAAAAATAATACAAGAAACTCAAACAAAAGCGAGTGTCTCAACATGTTTATAGGCATCAAAACAATCATACCGTGCACCACCAATAAAATTTCTGAAAGAATCAGGCTGTATATCAGCTAGCTCTTTCACCATCCCATTATGTATATCAAACATAACAATCTTCCCTGGAAGTGATATCAATACCCTTCCTCTGTTTTCTTCATCTCTTAGAAAACAGAGGGTACTGAATGCATATGGAAAGTTATAATCTTCAGGAGGATACACTTCTTGATTCACCATCATCGGATACAAATTGGTCAAAAATTCAAGATTCACTCGATACTTCACAAACCAACAAGAATAATCACTCTTCAATTCCAAAACATCAAACTCTATATCTTGTGGCTTATGAATCTCAATAAGATGTAAATGACCACCCGATTCTCCGAAATACTCGATGTTTCTGTACCACTGTCCTTCAGGAATATCGGTGCTAGGCATTGATTTAAACACGCAGGTATCAACTTGCAAGCACAAAAAGGGGCTTGTTTGGCTAAACCAATGAACAGACCCTTTCCAGAAAACCCCACCATAGCTGCATAAATCCACTTTATTACAGTGCTCATTCGAATGCCTCCAAATCCCAGATCCAGATGAATACACAGAGAAACAGAGTCGATTTTCAGAAACAGAGAACCAAACGCAAACAACATAGTAATCGTCGGAAATCTTGGGATCGAATGCTAAGTTCATACTTTTCACTACCATAGTATCCGGCACCGGAATATACCTCTGATGACCGGTTGTGAGATTATAAATATAAAAATCAGTCTTAGCATCATCCGATTTAAAACCAACGCATATAAGCCCATTACAAGAATTGAAATTACACACAACTTTGCTACCACGCAAATCGGATAAACGGTAGTAAAGCCGACCCATTTCAGATATTCGCTCTTCATTAAGAGCAAGAAAATCATAATTTGGGTGTCGGCACAAGAAAACGCCGACGGTGGAAGCAGAGGAGGTAGCATTCCGACGAGTATGGAGTCGACGGAAATGGGCACTAGAAATAAGAGAAAGCCAGTGTTTAGATACGCACTGGAAACGAAGTAGAGATTTTGGGGGTAGTCGGAGGAATATTTCAGTTAAAAGATCTTCACTGCCGGCGATTTGCTCCGACGAGGAGGAGATTTCGGAGAAAACCGGCAAGTAATGCTTCAGCTGTTTGATGCAACTCCGGGAATGGGTAAGGGTCAATCTAATCGGAATAATAGCACCGCCGAACGAAGTACAGTCGCCGGAAACCATGATGTTTGTTTTGGAAACTGAATGAATTTTATTGAAGTGAAATTGCACACTCTATATTAAGAGCAGCCAGTTATAAGTCTGTCCCTACAAATTGATAGATTGATAGAGTTAGTAATATTTAATTAATGCAATTGGCCTACTTTATTTGTAACCCATAAAAAATATTACTAATGAGAAGTTTATCAACCTTATATGATTGTATGTTTTTTTTTTTTTCTGCTTTTAGTCTATTTTTATAAAAATGCCTTTTTGAGTAAAAGTCGTGTTGGACACTGTTGTAAGAAGAAATTATTATAGTCTATTTTTATAAAGAGCCTTTTCGATAAAAGTCATGTTGGACACTGTTCTAACAAAATAAATTATTAATACTAGCAAGTAGGAGGATGAAATTCAGGCAAAGGCTAATTGAAAAATGTAAGAAAGAAATCTAAAAACAGAGAGATTATGGAAAAGATTTTTTTTTTTGGTGCATTCTCATGGAACGAAATGCATATTTATAGGTGGTGTTATAAAGAGAGTTCAAATAATGACAAGTGGTTTGTTTTTGTGAAATATTTGTCATGCATATTGCCAGCCATTCATTTGAGTTGCCACTTTTTATACAAATAATACCATTTGTCCACCAAAATGTGAACTGTTTGAATAACGAGTCCAATATATAATTTTATATACTAGTATAATTTAAGCATTCCAAGTCTTCAGCATGACGATATCTTTGAAGTAGATCAAAGATTAGGGTCAAATATATAATAGGCCTGATGTATATGGTCAACGTTATTGTATGTTATAATCTAGAATCACGTTTGAAAAAGTACATAACTAAGGTTCAAGATGTGTAGGATTTATTCGATCCGAAAAGTTTCGAGAAAATCACTAATAAACACAATTTCATTTTGAGGAGATAGCTAAAAATGAAAAAGTACTTACTATTCTACCAAAACACATATTGGTAGATATATATACGTTTAAGTATATAATATATTATCATAATAAAAAATCTAAGTAAGATGCTAGGATAGATAGTGACAAATCTAGAAGATGGGGGAAAAGTAGTTTAGTATTAATTGATCCCTAGTCAACCCTTCAAATCTAAAAGATGGGGAAAAGTAGTTTAGTAGAATTGATCCCTGGTCAATCTTCAATTAAGAGGATCATTTAGTATTGGTATTGCATAAATGTCAATAACTAATATTATATCTAAATATACATATACATAAAATATATAATTTTGTAAAAATATGATAAATTTATGTGTCCTAATTTTTACTTATAAATTCGCTCTTGAGTGATATATACTATCGATTAATAACCATACAGTTAGACATATGTTCCTTCCTTTATATAAAATAGGGAAAAAAGATTTGAAATATATTTGAACTTTGACTGAAATTGCAGTAACGATATCAAACTTTGGAAATGACCTTTTATCCCCCTACACTATTTAATAGTGTATTTTAAAGGTATATATATGCCCACGTGGACATCATAAATATTTCATAATAATAAATAATAACATGTCCACGTGCACATATATACCTTTTAAATTAACTAGTGCAGGGGTAAAAGGTTCTTCATAAAATTTGGTATCGTAACTGCAATTTCGGCCAAAATTGAAGTATTTAGTTAGAATCCAAAATCCTTTTTCTTAGAAGAAAATGAAAGAACCTCGTTTCTATCTAAGGTTTTGAACAATGAAAAATGTGTCTATATAGTACTAATACTTTTTTCTAACGTAGAAGTATAATGATTTTTTCAACAATACTTGTCCAGGCAAAGATCGAAGAATTAATTTGGAATTACTACAAAGTTGGATTTGATGAAAGATATTTATTTTACGTTTTGAGATATTTTTCAAATTAAATCTCAACACATTTAATATATTTTATGTTATCATATATGTTATTTAGTATTCAGGTACACAATATATTTTTTGAAATATATTTGCCAATACATACTTTTCAACAATTGAGAGAAAAGCCAGTACACTAACATCTAAATAGATAAATTAGGTAATATATAGCAAAATGAAAAAGCTTGTGGTATATTTTTCTTTCTGCCGCCACAATCGAAGACAAATAAATTGTCATAAAACTAAGTATATATTTTCTAATTTGATGCTAGTTCGAAATCGTTCAAAAACTGGTCTCTGAAGATTTTAGTAATGGTGACATTTACGTTGGAGGGATAACGTAAGATGTTGTGTTAGTTGGGTTCGAATTTTGACCCAAAATAATAATAATAATAAAAAATTATTATTATTATTATCTCCTCAGATCATAGATGTATATATTATTGTATAATTAATTCATTGAATTTTTTTGAGTGGCTTTTTACATGTGATATAATTTTATCAGTACATGAATAAAGTGTTATGATGAATAAATAAGATATACTAATGTGATCTATTTGTTTGAATCATTTAAATGTTTGTAATGTATCACATGGTGTGTCTTGTAGGTGAAATTTTATCTACCGAAAGGAGATTATCCTTAGATGCTTGTAACATATAATTAATTCACGAGAAATGATATGGAGTATTTTTTATCAGAAAGGAAAAAAATGTAATTATTTGATTTCTCTAATGTATTATTTTTTCTATTTATTTTTACTTTTCATATTTAAATTTAAGACATCTATTTAAAAAAAAAAAATTGACACAATTATTTTATCATACTATTTTTATAAATTGATTTTTAGTATAAACTCTTTAAAAATAATTTAGAGAATAAGTAATTAATGCTAAGAATAAAATATAAGAAAAATAAATATTTTTTATATTTTAAAAATAATAAACTAAAATAAAAAACTATTTTTAAAATAATGGACATTTAAAATTGATGACTGAGTAGTTGAGAGGACAATTAGTTGTGAATATAGTATGGGACTTTCGGCCTGAGTTGGTAATATTTCATTAATGCAATGGACCAACTTTATTTGTGACCAAAAGAATATATTATTAGTATTAATATTAACTTTGCTAACTCTATGATTTAGAAAATTTTAATAACCCAGTTAATTGATTAATTATCTAAATTTTTATTTTATTAGTGAGAATTCGATTCTCCGATCATAAAATATTAAAAGACATTATGATATGATAAATATCACAATGTTTTGCTGATCTTTAGTCAATTTTTACATTAAAAAAAATAAAATAATAAGTCAATTTTCAGAAAGATTCTTCTATCCTGTCTTGATCTCCTCGAGTCAAGGCACAAGGTTAAGCCTCAAACTATTGACTTGACATAACAATTTTAAGCATTCAAAGGATTGAGCATGACGATCCTTGAAGTTGATTAACTATTAGGATTAAAGATAAATTGACCAAGATATTTTATTAAGTCTTTACTTTATAACATTTGTTTACGTAAACGATGTCGTATCAGAGATTTCGTCGGACATTTACCACTCCATACGGACGTCTAATGAATTAAATCTAGAATGTATGTCCTTTGACCTAATTGTAAATTTAACTGTACCATTTCCCCGAAAGTAAATATAAAGTTCCTAGGAGTTTATATGAATAAGAACAAAGTTACAAGGTTAACCCGATTATACAAGATAATAAAATACTCAACATGCTCCCACGATACAAAGTATAATCATCATCAATAGAAGAATCTTAAATAGTATAATACTATACAACAAATCATCCTTCAATTCAGCATTTCTTCATACATATATTCAAGTTCAAGTGTCTATGAGAAACGGTCTCTTTACCCCCACAAAGATATGGAAGCGACATATCTGTCCCACAAAGTTAGGCAAACTCACTTGTGAGATGTTGTTGTTGTTACTGACTAGAGTTTTGAATACGGAATACACGAGCACAGCTATAAACTGAACAAAATGCTTGCAAAGTCATCCACATAATCGCAGCCAAGAATGTGAGAAACTGTCATGATTCAAACACATAATGCTTCATGTATTTCCCAATTTTGACCCTCCATCTTCCATTATAAAACTTGTTAATATCCTCAATCACTTTATCCAACAACTCAACTTTTGTTAACTTCACTGATTTACTCATCGAATTCGCAACTTCAGCATCGCTCTTCAAACACAATCGCTCTTTCTCTAAGCGATGGATGCTACATCTTCTTCCGTGTCAATAATCCCATTCATTAACTCCGTGTAACGAGTAAAAACCAATGGCCCTGACGCTTCATACGCTACTAAATTTCATAAAATTACCTCCAGTAGAAAATAGGAACATCAACTAAATGTGACATCGTCGAGTAAGAAATTGCTCGTGTTAGAACCATACCTTCTTTAACAGCATAAATTCGAAGGAACTCGAGTAGAAAAGAGGCGTCAACAGCCATCATCCAGGCTAAGGCTTCGCCATTGAAATTCAACTACTTATGGTAACATGAGCGAATTCTAGACTCCAATTTTATCAACTGTTCAACAAGATACTGAAATTTGATGTTTTGGAGTTGTTTCTGAGTTCTCTTTGCAGCGCCTAGTTGATACCTGTTAAAGACATAATTAAGTTAATAAATTCACACAATTCAACATGATATCATAACAAACGTACTCCAATACCTCTCCATTTCGTATAGTTCTGGACGCCAATAATGGTGTGGCCCTAATGCAACTTCTTGGGGTACGTAAGAATCGGGGTCCGAAACCATTAGGGACGTTAAAAATGCACACTGGGATTTCACTGAATTCTTCATCAAGTGTTCGACGGATTTGAATAATCCATCGAAGTTTGGGGCCATAGCGCGGGATGGAAAAGAAGACATGGTTTAATTTCTCTGTTTTCTGAACAAAGAAATGGCAGTTTTATTAAATGAAAAAATAATGGTGGAGTTAAGACAAATGGAGTTTTAATTTATAGAATTAAATGTTGTTTATAGAAAGTGCAATTTCACCAAACTTTAAAAACGTGAGATGGAATGAAGTGGTTGTTTGGCCCCAGCAAAATGAGTTAACTTAAGCTCGTTTTCCCCATGTTTATAGTGTAAAGTTGTTGTAAAACTATATACCAGCAGTGAAATAATATAATAATGCATAAACCATAAGGTAAAATAAATAATAAATACTACTATTAAAATTTATTACTAGCAAATACACAAAGTAGTTCGAGTCATGAGCCCATCACCCATTAATCACCAATGTGGGATGTGAGATGCTTCACATTCATCACTCCCACCTACCGTTCCTGGTGCATTCACCCCAGGCAAAGTCTGGGTGCCTATATAGGGGGCGTGACTCTGTTATAACTTGAATGAATTTTGAAATTGTCCAAGATCATATAAAAATATTATAAGGAGACCATCCTCTAATTAACTATCGATATGGGAATCTTCTTTCATTTCATTAATATACGTGAAAAAATAAAATAAAAATAAAGCAATCGTTTGAATTTGGAAAAAGAAGTGTTCCAATTCTCATTATATTAAGAGCAATATATATACCACGTAAGTTCTCTATTGAGTGTTGTAATGTAGCTGATTACTAAAATTATCTTATGATGCGTTCATCCCGAACCTAAAAGTCTCAATTAAGCATATGAGAGGTTAAGTACGGGGTTCAAATAAACTCGGTATTAGAAAGACATATCCATCTTTAAAATTAGTTGAGGTGCATGTAAATTAATTTGAGCACCACAACTAACTGATATTCAAATCAGCTTACATATATGCATCTCGACTAATTTCATGAAGTACCTGCTGCTCTAAAAGCCAGAGCGCCTAGCTGAATCACATGTTTTTTAATTTCTCCTGAGTGGTGTATACTGTATATTGCTTACTGGTAATTGGTGGGTGATTTTTAGAAACTGAAAACTTAAGAAATGACCATTTCTCGAATGAAAATTATATTAAAAGCTCCCAAATGCCCTCTAAACCCAAAAGCTCAACAATCCATCTTGGTACTTATTAAAGTTTTATATTAAGTTATAAATCGAAATATTTTGGGATTACGAAAACAGTAGATAATGAAAGGTCACTCATTCTTTAAGAAGAAATTGTGTGCTTGTGACAACAAATCGAAATATTTTGGGATAAATAATTTTTATGATCCCGGAAGCTTCCTTTATCTCCTATTTGAATTTCACATCAAATAATGCCAAGGAAGAATTGTAATCAAAGAAATTCTTCTCTCATACAAAGGAAGGATCATTCATTGGACTGGATATATATAATTGTTTAAATACATGTTTTATCACTTAGCGCCTCTCCATTTTAATATTACTATATTACACTTGCTTAAATAGAAGACATATAGAGTTGTACTTTTTCTTTTGAATAAATATCACAAAACTTTACTCAACTATTAAATTTTATCTAAAAAGAGTTATCAAAATCAGTAACTTAAGTTGTTTCACAAAAATCTCCACCTTCTTTTTTTTCTTTTCTTCAATGGATAAGTTTTTATGGAACTAAATTAAATAACTATTAATTAATTGAATAAAAACAAATACTCCTATTCAATAGGCATAAGCCAGAAATTACTTGTTACACATATGACATATCTTATCTACTTCAACGAAAAGGAGGAGAAGAAGCATAATGAGTTTTTTTTAAGAAAAAAATTACTATTTAGTTGAGTAATTGAAGAAAATAAAAACTCTAAGTTGCCTGATTTGATTGTGTTGATACAAAACAAAATTCAATGATTAACCTTCCCAACTACTTACGTATACTTGAAAATTAAGTTACAGTATAAAGCCACTGATCTAATTAAGGGACAAAATGATGAAATTTCCAGAGAAGGACAATCCCTTAGCCTTAAAACTCTTAACAGAAATGCTTTCATTTCCACTATTTTTGTACTCACATAACTGCCTCAGCCCTAATAATCACTACTAGCACCTTCCTATAGTATTTCCCCACTCTATATATACATACCGTCACATTAATTTCATGATCATCAACTCAATATTCGCTCTCTATAACAATCATCATCTATAGTCCGATATGGGGATTCCAAGGTATATAGTAGCTGGTCCATCGGAAATGCTTGCCATCACGGGAAATGGCATACCTGAAATACTGCTGAAGAAGAAGCATTTTTTATGGCCCCTCCAAAAATGCACTACGCTTGACATTTCCCCGGTGAACTACTCATTCCAGGTTCAAGCTATGAGCGCGGAAAAACTCCCTTTTTACCTCCCCGCGGTATTCACAATTGGGCCAAAAGTGTTGGACGAGACGAATTATGAGAGCTTGATTAAGTATGCAAAACTTATGTCTAATAGTGACAAGCAATCAACTCATATACAAGATCTTGTCAAGGGAGTTATCGAAGGGGAAACTCGTGTACTTGCAGCTTCCATGACAATGGAACAGATTTTTAAGGGAACAAAGGAATTTAAGCAAGAAGTATTTGATAAAGTACAACTTGAATTGAATCAATTTGGGCTTTATATCTATAATGCTAATGTTAAGCAACTTGTAGATGTTCCTGGCCATGAGTATTTCTCTTACCTGGGCCAAAAGACACAGATGGAGGCCGCCAATCAAGCAAAGGTACGTAAATACAAATACATTGTTTGAGCAAAAGCTATTGAGTTCTGCAAAATCTCCTAATTTGTTTCATGTGTGATAGATTGATGTAGCGGAGGCGAGGATGAAAGGAGAGATAGGTGCAAAGCTAAGAGATGGAGAAACAAAGCAAAATGCTGCTAAGATTGATGCTGAGACATTTATTGTATCAACGAAAAGGCAAGGAGAAGGAAAGAAGGAAGAAGTTAGAGTAAACACTGAAGTTAAAATATTTCAGAACCAAAGCGAAGCTGAGGTTGTTGAGGCAACTACTGTGCTGGCAAAGAAGAAAGCAGGGTGGTCTCAGACTGCCAGGCTGGCGGAGGTGGAAGCCGAGAAGGCGGTAGCCATAAGAGAAGCAGAGCTGCAAATGGAAGTGGAGAAAAAGAAAGCTTTTGTTGAGACTGCTAAGCTCAAGGCTGAGCTTCTCACCAAGGCTACTGTGGAATATGATATTAAGGTAAGTAGTACTTTTTTTCTACTTAATTTGTCAAGTTACGCCCAAAATTCATTTCTTTTTCTTTAATACGCTCCCTAACATTAGCATTACTATTTCAGAACTACATTTCAATTTTTAGGTTCTAATTAACTGCATGTTAATTTAAACAGGTGCAAGAGGCAAATTCTGAATTATACAAGCGACAGAAAGAAGCAGAAGCTGCACTATTCGAGAGCCAGAAGAAAGCAGAGGCACAAAGAACAAATGCAGATGCTGAACTCTATGCTAGGCAGCAGACTGCAAACAGCGAGCTGTATGCAAAACAGAAAGAAGCGGAAGGAGTAGCAACGATTGGGAAAGCACAAGCCATTTATATAGGATCTATTCTAAAGGAATTGAATCACAATTACCCTGCTCTCAGAGACTATTTGATGATCAACAACGGTATCTATCAGGAAATTGCAAATACCAACGCTCAAGCAGTGCAAGGTATGCAGCCAAAGATTAGCATTTGGTCAGGCTCTAATAGCGCTGAAAGCATTGGTGGGAGCGGATTGAAGGATGTTGCTGGTTTGTACCGCATGTTGCCTCCTCTGTTTGAAACTGTGCACGAACAAACTGGGATGCAGCCTCCTGCTTGGCTTGCAACATTGCCTGACCATAAATGAAGTGCACATTAGTTAGTTACTTTATAGTTTGCTATGGATTATTATTTATGCTTTAATTTTCTGGTTTTGAATTATGAATTAGTACTATTTTGCATTATGCTGGTTGGATTGAACTTGTTTTTTCATGTATTTGGAAATAATGTATACGAAGTTATGAATTGGTTAAAGGCTATGGTAGCAAAACGGATTTCACCTAGGTGCATGTAAAAGGTGGACATCCAAATTAAAGCACAAAACCTACGTATACTTATCCACTTATTCACGTCAAATCAATAAATGCATGACGTGTGTCTTGCTATGAATAAATAATAATTAACTTATGTATATAACTACTTCGTTACATTACTTATAATTAAGTTGCATGATCTAATGAGATGGTCTTGATCATATTTTCAAAAACTATTGTTTTTTCAAAAAATAATATGATATAAACACTAGTTCAATATTGACTAGAACTCTAATAAAGTATTTTTCATCTCTTCAACACCTTTTCAATACTTAAAAATTAAAGGTTAAGATTTAATTACTTTAATCAAGGTTCTAGTCAGGATTAAAATAATAAATAATTTCTTTATTTACTTTTAAAAATTGTCAATCCCACTATTCTAGCTAAAAATTATCCCATTCTTAAATATAACTAAAATTTCTCTGTATTCCTATTCGCTACGAGCTCTTTTTTTAAAACAGGTTTTTCCTTTTTTATGTTTCTAAGATTTTTCAAAGTAAATATAAAAATTATTTATTATTTTAATCATGATTATTTTAATTACACTATGTGGCTTCCATCCTAATACGAACTTAGAAAATAGAGAGAATAGGTAACAGAAAGGAGTCTCGTCCCATACGTAACCGTCTCTGCCTTCTCTAATCACTGCAGCACAAGGATTCATATTACCCACTTTTTTCGTCATTGTAATTATTAGTATTCCACCAAGTTTAGGACTACACGACTCTCCGATATATATTTCGATTTTTGTTGTTAATATCTACACGACCCTAGAAATGTTTATTTGCTTCATCATCAAAATCGATCTCTGTAATTAACAATGGGTATTCCACAGTATATAGTAGCTGGTGGTACTTGCCATCACCGGAAGTGGCATAAAAGAAATTAGACTGGAGAAGAAGCACTTTTTATGGCCCCTTCAAAAATGCACCAGGCTCGACATATCACCTGTCAACTATTCGTTCGAAGTTCAAGCTATAAGTGCTGAAAAACTCCCTTTTGTTCTCCCTGCTGTTTTCACAATTGGACGAAAACAATGAGAGTCTGATTAAGTATGCGCAGCTTGTATCTGATCATGACAAGAATTCAAATCATGTTAAAGAACTTGTAAAGGGAATTATCGAGGGGGAAACGCGTGTTCTTGCTGCTTCAATGACTATGGAACAGATCTTCAAGGGAACTAAAGAGTTTAAGAAAGAAGTATTTGAGAAAGTGCAACTTGAATTGAATCAATTTGGGCTTTATATCTATAATGCTAATGTGAAACAACTTGTAGATGTACCTGGCCATGAGTATTTCTCTTACCTTGGACAAAAATCTCAGATGGAAGCTGCTAACCAGCTAAGGTGCATGTCAATCTCTATTTTGTTTATTTATTCTTGATTTCTTTATAGGTATGTTGTTGGTTTTTATAATGGGTAAGATTGAATGAGGGAAACTAATGTCTCATTGCTCATACATTTATCATAGTTACTATAATATTATCTCTTGTTTTTTGCGAGTTTTATACCTATATTATTGACTGTTCACATACCCAACTACCATGAACTCATTGTGCCATGTGGACTCACTTTATGAACTCTCCTTTCATCAAGTTATCTCAACACTTGGGTATATTCAATTGGTGGTTTTAATCCAAGATTAAAGGCATTGTAGTGAGGAACATACACCGAATAGTACTTAAGATGTGAAACTCGCGAAATGGTGATAGCTTAGGAAGGTTTTAACCTATTCAATTGGTGTTTTTGCTTCCTCTTCCTACAGATAGATGTAGCAGAGGCGAGGATGAAAGGAGAGATAGGTTCAAAGCAGAGAGATGGAGAGACAAAGCAGAATGCTGCTAAGATTGATGCTGAGACAATGATCATATCAACCAGAAGGCAAGGAGAAGGGAAAAAAGAAGAAGTTAGAGTATTTGAAAACCAAAAAGAAGCAGAGGTTGTTGAGGCAAGTGCTGAGCTGGCAAGGAAGAAAGCCGGGTGGTCTCAGACTGCCAGGCTGGCGGAGGTGGAAGCTGAAAAGGCGGTGGCAATAAGAGAGGCAGAGCTGCAAATGGAAGTGGAGAAGAAGAAAGCTCTTGCTCAGACTGCTAAGCTCAAGGCTGATCTTCTCAGCAAGGCTAATGTTGAATACGATATTAAGGTATTTCCTCTGTCTCAATTTATGTTTACTGTTTAGCTGCATCGAAACTTAGTTTGTAGTAACATTGTTTTGGTGGCTGAAAGAGAGTTATACATGTTGATTTGAACAGGTGCAAGAGGCAAACTCAGTATTATACAAGCGACAGAAAGAAGCGGAAGCTGCTCTATTCGAGAGCCAGAAGAAAGCAGAGGCACAAAGAGCAAGTGCAGATGCTGACCTCTATGCTCGGCAGCAGGCTGCAAACAGTGAGCAGTATGCAAAGCAAAAGGAAGCGGAAGGAGTAGCAGCGATTGGAAAAGCACAAGCCATGTACTTAGGATCCATTCTCAAGGAATTGAATCACGATTACTCTGCTCTCAGAGACTATTTGATGATCAACAACTGTATCTATAAGGAAATCGCCCAACTCAACGCTCAAGCAGTGAACGGTATGCAGCCAAAGATTAGCATTTGGTCAGGCGCTAATGGAGGTGAAAGCAATGGTGGCGAAGGATTGAAGGATGTTGCTGGTTTGTACCGCATGCTGCCTCCTCTGCTTCAAACAGTGCATGAACAAACTGGGATGCAGCCTCCTGCTTGGCTTGCAACCTTACCTGATGAAGTGCACTAATTTAATTGCTTTATGCTTTAATTTTTTAGTTTCAAATTATTATATAGTCTTTCGAATTTCGAAATGTGCTCTTAGTATTGTTGCTTGGATTCAAGTTGTTTGAATGTTGGATTTATTATCTACTATGGAGGAATTGTTGTCTGAGAGCATCATATTTTACCAACATTTTTGTGAATTTGTGACTCAGCTTGCTACCCCTTTGTCCCAAAATATATCGTAAAAATTTAGTTTTTTATCCCAATTCTATTCTTAGTGTTTATTGTTATTGAAACTATAAACACTTCAAAATGTTGCTATGATTGTTCATATATCATTGATTTTAAATAAATAAACGCTCTTAATTAATGTTTCAGATAATTTGAGATGGAATAAGTAGTTAGTTATCTATGCTATTAGAAAAGTTTTAATGTAATCTTAACCATGATATTAGGAGACCAAAATATATCTCTAATATTAACGCACTAGGTGAATATTTTCAAAAGAATTAATTAAATCGTATAAATGAGTGCAACATTATGTCGTTTAAAGTTTCCCATTTATAGTTAACTCTATTGTAAAAGAAAATGTATGTTTTAGGCTCCCAACGTAGCTAGTCGGGACCGATGCCCGGTGGGCTGAAACCCGAGCAAGCACCTGGGCTGGTCTACCAAGCCCAGTGTCTTGTTTGGCCCAACCCAACCTCATTGATATCCCCAGCCCAACCCCTTCAGTCAAATTGGACCGCCCTGGTGTAGAATTTTATGGGCTAAACTGAGGCTGGATGGTTACGAATTACGATAAAGGACAATAAACAAACATTTGTAGTTAATTATCAAACATAGCTACAATTTGTGTTGGTATAAAGCGAGAGAGAGAGAGCGAATATACAAATACAATTGTTTGAATTCGATTCAATTGTGTATACAGATACAAATTGTATGTAGTTATACAAATACAAGCATGAATACATATACATACTAGTTACATAGATATAATTATCTAACCGATATACATATACAATTTACATCTCTCTACTCTCTGCCCTCTCTCCTCCCTCTTCCAATCTCGCTCGCTTCTCTCATTCCTCGAACATGTAGCTACGAATCGTAATTAATAAACTATATCTATGAAGCATAACTAAGTTATTTTTAGTAGCTACATGCGAAAATTACCTCAATAATGCAATGCAACTCAAATATTTAATCCCGTGCTTTACCTGTGTTTATTTTTTTATATCCTCTTATCACTTATGCATCTTGCCACTTTAAAATATCATGTTAATGATATATATGAATCAATGAAATTTAAATAAAATAAAATAATTCTTTATCTCGAAACTATATTCATTTTAAATATTACTATTATATTTGAATTTTGCTTTGAAAAATCCACATTAAAGGTAAAATGTTCTCTCATAAATTCAAATAAAAAATTCTATTATCTTAAAAAATATACTTAATTCACTCAACAACAACCTTTTTAGAACAAATTAAGTATTTCATTTATTGGTTTAACTAGGACAAATATAATTCTTTATTATAGGCAACCCAATGTAGGATAGAAAATGGTAGATTAAAGTAGAGGAAAGCACGAAAGGATATTCAAAAGAGACAAAAATAAATGAAGAAGATACAAAAAGAGAGTGCATTATAACATTGCCCAATTTTACTTTTCCAATGCGTCAAACTTGTTGCAAAATAAGAGTAAATCCATAGTGAGTACTGACACATCGAAACAAGCAGAATCCACAGAGATGTCGATCATAGTAATAATTAAAAACCATTCGGTCCGTCATAAATTATTTATCGTGTTTATCTATAATAATAAAATATTATTCAATTATTGTATTATTATTTATGTTTGCTAAATTAAAGTATATATAATCTTCAAAAATCATTATAACACAATAATTAATTTATTTTGAATTTTTAGTATGACAAATATTTTGAGACGGAGAAAGTAGATTATTAATTGAGAGTATCACTATAGCACACATTTTAGTGTTTGTCCTCTTTCTTTTGGGGATTTCCTTCACAGTCTAGTGTTTTCCAAAACATAAAACAACATAGACTCTTGTCTCTTGGTAAAAAGAGTGTATGTACTTTAATTGCATAAAGCACCATATTGACTAATATCCAATTCAATTCCTTGGAATCAATACTTTTTTTTTTTGTTATTTATTTTCTGAAAAAATAAAGAAATAAGAAGTGTATATATATGTCTAAACTTTAATAGTGTTTAGAGAGTTATAGACCGACATTCCCTTTTGTTCCAAGCCAATGTTTCCTAAATTATCATATACTAGCAACCAAACTCCACCTTACACTTCCTCGAAATATGTCCCAAACTGGCCATATTCCATTAAGCAACAAACAGATTTTAAACAATAGGAATATAATTAAGTGAACATGAAAGAAAGATTAAACATACACTGTAAAAATTATTTAAAAACGCTTATTATGTGATAACTTTAATAATATAATTATCGCTAAATATATTTTTTATACTCTTTGAGAATATCTCAAAAGCCTAGAATTAAAATATAAAGTTGATCCCCTTAAATACCATCCACTAAGTTTTTAATACGTGTGATATTCTAACACTTCTCTGAAAACTTGAGTTATGTCTTCTAAAGAGTGCAATATTAAGGTGTTGTAGGTCCTTATCTTCAAAAGTTAGTCGGCCTAAAAAATTGTCGGTCTTGCTTGATCCAACTTTTTTAAAATCTGTTCCGTTAATGTGTCACAAGTTTAATTATGGGGAATTTTCGCATATGGCCACTCAAAATAACTTAATTATGCTTCATAGTTATAGTTTGCTAATTACGATTAGTAGCTACATGTTAGAGGGAGGAGAGAGGCGAGCTAGATTGGGAGACGGAGAGGAGAGGCGTGCGAGAAAGGGCAGAGAGTAGGGAGATGTGAAGTGTATCTGTGTATCTGTCGAATTGTATATCTATCAAATAATTGTATATATGTAATTAGTATACATATGTATTTGTATATTTGGAGAGCGAGATTGAGAGATAGAGGAGAGAGGCGAGCGAGCGAGATTGGGATAGGGAGGAGAAAGGCGAGTGAGCGAAAGCACAAAGTGAAGAGAGATGAATTGTATATGTATATCTGCCAGATAATAGTTTATATGTAACTAATATACATATATATTTGTATATTTGACGAGCGAGATTGGGAGTGGGAGGAAAGAGGCGAACGAGAGAGGGCAGGGAATGGAGAGAGGCTTATTGTATTTGTATATCTGTCATATATATATATATATATAATTTGTATTTGTATATGTATAAGAATTTAATTACAAGTAAAATTAAATTGTCAGCCGTAATTAATTCAAACTATATCTATATTAGCTAACATATGTTTGTCTATCTGCGTAATTTTTCCTTTAATTATCTTCTGTATTTTTAATCGTATAACTTAATAACTCGTCAAAATTAATGTTTCAAAAATCTGTCTAAAGAATCTTTAGAACCTTGGAAGGATGAGAGATGCAGGAAGCACATCAGCACACAGTAGACTGCATCCAGAAAAGAGTGAGACTTGTACTCCCTACATTCCATAACCTAAAAATATATGTCTCAAATTAATTACTATTCATTCCTATTACTTCCTAAAATTAAGATATAATTGAAAAAAATTAAATTTTGTCTTTAAATTTTTTTTATTTTAAACATTTATGTTAATGAATAAGACCAAAAAAGAGAATACTAAAAAGAGTTGAATGCAAAATTAATAAAAACACTTTTTTATTTAAGATATTTTGAAAACGTATAAAATAACACAACTAACTAATTAATCAGACATATTTCACAACCATAGATACTATTATTATATATACTTTCAAAATATTATATATCTTATCAATAATTAAAAAAATTCTACCATGTATTAATGAAAATACACTTAGATACATGTATTTATACTATTAAAAACACAAAAATAGGGAGAAAGGCAAGTGAGATCAGGAGTGATTCAAATGTATCTGGGATAATACATGAGATGAACAAGATTTTCTATGTATCTTATATTCATACGAATCTACTTAAATATAATGTATTTAGAATAAATTATACCTATTAATTTTGATTCCATATATCCAAGATATGTATATATCTGAATGTATCTGAAAAATTTGATAAGATACATAATATTACAAATTATAAATATTTAATTCCTAAATTAATGAAATTTATATAAATTCCCTTTAAAATATAAAAATGAACAAATAATACAAGATGGATGGAAGGAGTAGTAGATAGCATCGATGAAAATAATAAAGGTCCCTTTTACTACACTCCAAAAGATTCATATATATTATTATCATTTGATACACGTCCAAAAATATAATGCTAATTCCTACTTTGTCCCATAATTTATCTAACATAGTACCCCCCACATAACTCCCCTTGATTGATGTGATGATTATCATTATTTATCCATGCACGTAACTTACTCATGTTTCCATGATCAAATCTTTAATACTTATCTGATTAACCTATATTTTTTGTTCACAAATAGTAGTTGTGCATGTTTGTATATGATGGTTCATTTATAGTCACTACAATAATGCAGCTGTGATACACCCAAATCTTCCTCTGGTTAAAAAGAAGCAATCATGCCTAAACCATGCAGGATACAGTCAAACTATCTTTTCTTATTGACGCCACTATGACGCCTTTCATTACAGTAATCCTACGGCTCTTAGCTTATTACGCCCTGCATCTCCTTTAAATTCTTGAGATCATTTACTCTATCTAATTAATTAGTGATATGTGATATTGTTTGACTCGATATAATATTTATAAAGGTGTTTTTTTTGTGAATTTAAATTCTTTACTAATTCAGAGTTGTAGACTTGTACTTGATGGAGTGTTGTATTTTGGAGGAGACAAGTCAATAATATAACTGTTGAATAGATTATGACTCAATAGGTTTGAATCTCCTCGAAGATAGTGAAACATCCGCGCATTAGTCTTAATAATTATTTTATTCTTTTTTTTTTGTTAATTTAATTTTAAATTGTGATTTATTGTATTTAAGGTATATATTACATCAACGATGAAGAAAGAACAAAAAAGATAGTTTAAATTCATAGTTTTAAACTTATTTATTAATAATTGTGTGGTTGTAGATGATTTTGTTAAGGATGAAAAAAAAATTAAGTTAAATTATTTTTAATTATAATAAAATAATATTTTATTGAGACGGATTAAAAAGGAAGAATGTCACATAAAAATGGAATAATAAAAATAATAATTTACATGACATAGTTTTTCTTTTTAATGTATCATAATACTTTTAAATAAATTACTTTAAAATAAATTATATTCATATAAATATTTAAGATTAATTTTAAGTTACAACTTTCAAGAGTCTATTTTTCTTTAATTTTATATCAATTAAAATGGCGTTACAAAAATTGTAACAGAGAGAGACAGAGTAGTATTCACCCTGTTTTGTTATTTTCTCTGTATCATTATGTCGTATCAGTCACTTTTCCCACAATGACATTTAAGTCCCTGCATCAGATTTCCTACTTTACTCAAGTCACATTTTATATGACATTTTTTGTTTAATCTATTCTTTAAAATGAGACTTAAATTTAAAAAATAATTTAATTCTAATCTTTTAATAATAAAAGTATTTACTTTCTTCAAATTTATTTGGTATTACTGAGTTGAATATGAAATTTAAAAAGAAATAAAGAACTCATTTTAGAACTTATGATTTAGAAAAAATATAAATATTTGTTATAAATTACTTTACTAAAGATAAGATGAAGAAATATACTTTATATTAAAAAGTATAATGATTTTATTTTTAAATAAGCAAATAAAAAAAATACGACACATGAATTGAAATAACAATTTTGGTCACACAAATAGCTGTCAAATATAAGATTTTTAATTTTATTAAACTAATAATAATTATGATTAAATTTTTAAATAACTATCCAAATAATGTTTAGGACCATCAAATTTAAACAAAAAAAAGTTAATAGTGATCTTTTTAAGCAAAAAATTTACATATAAAAATAACCTGATATATACTAGATTACAATATTCAATAGTCTTTTTAACTTTTTAAAATATTTGCATTCTATCAAATTAAAACTTAGAAATTAGAATGGAAAAAATTATCTTATTTTACATCCAATTTTATATTATTCTATCAAAAAGAAAAATGTTGGAGAGCTTCTGTGGGTAGTTTTGTCTTTTAACAAAGAGGTATTTATCCCTCCCTTGCAAGTAATGACAGGGTTATAACAGTGATAATTAATAAACATGACGGATTCTTGTCTTATCGTATTTGACACCCATATCTATAAAATCCTAGACCCCCTAATAATACATTATTTTATGTGATATGTTTTTAATACTTGATTCCTTTAAAATAGAATGTTATTTCTTTAATTTAAATTTGTACTGTATGATTTATTTTAAGTTGGTTTATTAGAGTTTAAAAAGGATTTTGAAAATTATATGATCTAAAACTAAAAATATGTCATATATATTGAATATTCTTGTAATTAAAAACATGTTACGTGAAAAGTTAAAATAAAAAAATTAAATGGGAAGAAAAGGATTTTACTTTCTTAAACATATTAAAAAAGAAAGTAAATGAAATAAATTGAAAAGAAGAAAATATATTCTAAATCTATTTTTTTGAATTATGCATTAGATTATTTATGAATTTCGGAATGTATATGAATTTATACAATGAAATTTTCAAATATTTAATTTTATGTCTTATTCAACTCTCCTTCATAATTTTTTTTTGTCCCTAATTCTTGCAAGTCTAATTTTCAAAAATCTAATAATACAGAGTTGGTTTAAATTGACATTTGACTATTAATCTAAGTCGAAAATCATAAGTTAAAAATTTTGAAGTATGATTTTTGAATTTATTTTTATTATTTTAACTTAAAATTTATAATCGATATGATTAATCTTAAAAGACAAAAAATTAATATAAAATATTCAATCCAAATCAAGCTTATTTAGATTGAATTTGAATATATTTTCATCGGTTCAGGTATCAAAATTCAAATTAGAATAGGGGAACTCAATCAAAACATCCACTTTATTTATAATTACATAAATATCTATAATATATTTTAATTCACGAGTTTTAATAGAAGCTTTTTTTTAAAAAAAAAAAAAAACAAATTTAGTTAAATTAGGTCTTAGGCCTAACTCGCACCCCAAAGCCCTTATAAGGAGTTTACTCATCTCATTATCTATCGATGTGGAACTTTTGTCATTCCTGCTCTGATATCATGTTAAATTAGGTTTTAGGCCTAACTTACACCCTAAAAAGCTAGCTCAAAAGGAGGAGAATTGTCCAAGCCTTATAAGGAGTCCACTTATCTCATTAACTATCGATGTGAGACTTTTGTCATTCTTTAACAGAATATCTTCAATTAAACAATCAATCTCAATTAAATTTGTTATTCCGAATTTATACAAAAATAACTCAATTAATCACCTTCCATCTTGAGATTATAAATAGTTGAACTCTGAGTTTCTGATCATCACAATCTATGTAAAATCTTTTTGTGTTTCTCTTCCATCTTTAGCACAATACAATGTATAATTCCCATTCTCAAAAAGCTGACCAATTCTTCTTCTCTACACAAAAACCCCTTTACTACCCAAATGAACCAAATCATAGTTTCTCCATTGACAACACTAATTATTCCCTCGACCCATTTTGGGATAATTACTCTGTTTCTGCCCATGAAAATGAAAATGAAAATGAAAATGAAAAATCCCCTGTTCTTGAAGGAATTGCTGCTGTTGTTGGAGAACATGTTCTTTTCGGTTACAATAACAATGAAAACAAGAATGATGATCCAAATTCTGCAGTTTCTCTTCTGAAACGCACGTGTCCTGCAGAAAAGAGGACTAATAATAATAATAATAATGCTCCATCAGTGGAGAAGAGTTACAGAGGAGTGAGAAAGAGGCCATGGGGGAGATGGTCAGCGGAGATTCGCGACCGTATAGGGCGGTGCAGACACTGGCTGGGTACGTTCGACACGCCGGAGGAGGCGGCGCGTGCGTACGACGCGGCGGCGAGGTGGTTGAGAGGTTCAAAAGCTCGAACAAATTTTCAAATTCCTCCGATTGTTCCTCTGCCTACTTCTCCAACGTCGACATCATCATCTTCAAATTCGTCTCGTGAAATGAAAATGAAAAAAAAGAAGAAAAATGGTGGCGCTATTGCTACTAATCAAAGAAAATGCTCAGTGGTAACTTCAACTGCGCATTTATTTAGCTCTAATGAATTTAACAAAAAAGTTAGTGTTACTGTGGAGCTTGATCTCAAGCTCGGATTCGGGAGGAAGTAGACTCAACTGCTATAACGAAACAACTACTTCCCATTATTAATGTTTAGTTTTGTATCACATAGTGTGTAAATTAAACTATGTGGTTCTAGTACTTCATGTAATACGATAAGAAATGCATGTTATGATTTTGTGTTAGTGTTGAAAGAAGAAAATCACTAAAATGTTATGGTAAATGTAGTTAAATCTTTTTTTTTTCTTTTTTTTTGTATTCTAAGTTCGATCGATCACTTGTTTTTGTTTATTTCAGTTACAATATTCACGATTATGTGTCACTAATGACCCGTTACGTTCCTTTGATCTTTCTAATCATCAATGTGTATGTTATGCGTTTCATTAATCTAACATGCATGTAAAAACTTGGCTTGTTTGAACTTTGAACGCAGGCTGGTAATAGGGTTTGAGTTTTTCTTTTGGTCTTTTAATCATAATTCAAATACCATGCTGGGAAGGTGGGCATGCGATTTATATTGTGATATAAAATTATGAGTAAAATGCAGTGTTTGAAGATGTGATTTCAATTAATTTCAAATCATTATATTATATTTTATTAGAAGAACTTATATTTGTATCTACTAATTATTTAAAATTATTTTAAATGTAAATAAAATTTATAATTTATTTCATTACTTTTAAACTTTTTATTTATATCTCATATAATGATTATTCTCATCAATGTAAAATTTATTATTACTTTAAATCAATTCATATTTTATCATTATTATTCATCAAAGTCATTAATATTTTTTTATCAAATTTATTACTACCTTACTCAAATCAACATTACATGAAAATAATAATTCTTATACATTACAAATGACTTAAATTAACAATGTTTGTTCGTTTTTGGATCATATAATCGAGAAAAACAAAAACAAGTTTAACTTAATGGAGCCTCCCAATATTATATGGGAGGATTATAATAAATAAAGATTAGTACAACTGCAACTTGTTCATTTTTATTTTTTTTATTATATTAAATTTTGATCAATAAAATGTTATATTATCTTTAAGATATATATTATAGTGTATTATACGATTTTATAAACTTTTTCTTATTTAGAAAAATTGTATATATAATTAAAATAATTTTATGACTTAGCTAATATACAAATGACTGAAGCAAAAAGAAGTACAAGGAAAATAGAGAGTGACTTTAATTTTGGTGTGATAACAATAATGACGTTGTAACGCCTAAAAAGGCGCCCACGAAAGACGGGGTTTCTGAGGACGATTGTTACTTGTATGATCCATCTGGTTTATGTGATTGTGTCGTTATCTTATTATTTTTTATTTTGTCTTGTTTATTATTTAATTATTTTATTTTTATTATTTATGATCTTACATTAATTTAATAATGTGATCCAATACCTTATTTTCTTTTCAAAAATATATTGTGAGTTAATTCTTCAATTCAGATTGCTTATGTAGACCATTATATTAGTTGTAAACTTAAAACAATGAGATGTACACAAACTTTATTTTTATTGAAGTGATATCATTCAATACAATATGATATATTATGAACAAGGGAGTATTTATAAGTTGAGGCATGGTTCACATAAATGAATGCTTTTCTCTTTAAATCACGTATAATAATGCCTTATTTCTTGATCTAATCTTAGATATGCCTACGGTAATTGTGAAATGAAATGTAACAACTAACAACAACCATCAAACCAAGCTGTAAAATTTCCTTGTGTGAAGGCTTGAGTTCTAATATTACTTTGCTTCTTATTTGTGTATAATATGAATTAGGAAGAGCGCAGAAATGACATTTTTAGCGGCAATCAATTAATGATAATAGTTTAATTACCGCTAAAGATATATTTTTAGTGGTAATAATTATTCTTATAAATATCGCTAAAGCCTGTAGCAACATTAAATTCAGTGAGAACAAATTACGATAAACTATTTTATTGTAATGCGTCCATATTAACCAAGCCTAGATGAAAGCAATGGCAGAGCCTGAAATTTTACGAAGGATGTCAAAAAAATAAATAAAAATTTGCTAGTGAGATTTAAACGCATGAGCACCTTAAGGACTAGCTCTTTCAAGACATCTAAAATATATTATTTAATCATTTTATGTATCATTTTACTTATATATATGGTATTTTTTTTCCGATGAACCTGACTATAATATAGCTACGCCTCTGATGAGAGACATTGTGTTATGGGGTGGAGCCCTAGTTAGTGTATCTTAGGGCTGAGGAAATTCTGGTTGATCCGATGGTTAGATACTCTAAATATTCACAAGACTGAATAAATGGGCAAAGTACATTTTCTCCCAGAATTATTAACAGTGGAGAACTGTAAGTTCAGTCTGTCCTGCTATACAAAAGCTACCTTTTCGATTTCATTCAAAATTTGTACCATTCTATTTTACTTTTCTTTGACTACAAACTTTTCGAAATTCTGTTACTCCTTTTGTTTGTCGAATTTTGATTTAATACGGAATTGAAAAAATATAATAAAACGTATCAAAATATATATACTAGTTTGATTTTATACATGGCAGGCATGTGAAAATTAAAATTTAAAAGTTATAAAACAGAAATAGATATTCTTTTCTAAACAAACTAAGAAGAAAATAATTAAAACATAGGGAATAATGTATTTTTCTTTTTTGTATGTTCAGATGGAATGTTATATAATTCTAATTTAAAAATAATTTAATTTAACTTATTCTTTTTTTAACCTTTTAATTAAATAATTTAATATACAAAGATTTATGACTTATTTTATACTACAAATTTCAAACATCTTGCTACCTTACCTAGCTTTAGTTAGTATCACATAAATTGAAATGAATATAATATTAAAATTGCAATGATATTTTAATAAGTATAAAATCATATTATTGCAATTTGCATATGTGTTGGTGTTTCTTTTGGAACAAAACAGAGTGATTTTTTAGCATGTATTTTGAATGTACAAATTCGCGTGGTTATGAAAACGGGTAAATGAGAAATTTAAATTTAAAATTGTTACATAATATATTAATATATAATTTATTTTATGAATAAACTAATTAGAAATACTCATATTTTATCTTTATCACATTTTATGTAACACACTTTTTGATTTAGTTTACCAAAAAAATTATACATTTTATATTTAAGTTTTAGATTTCTCGTCTTACTTTTAAACATATAATTTAGAGCTTTATAAATCTTTATGATTTGATTTAAGCAATAAATTTTAAAATCTTTCTTTCTTAAATTTTCTATTCAATCAAACATCTCAACATATATGAATTTTATTGGGATGGAACGAGAAAATCTCACATATAACAAAGAAAAAGGAGTACATTGTTTGATTGCCATTTAAAAATCCGATTCAAATATATATTATCAAAGATCATTTTATTAGTTTATATCAATTGTATATTAAATAATCAAACATGATTAACAATACTACGATAAACGAAACAAAATGATCCAAATGACACCTCTACCTAATTCTTTATCGAAATTTAAAATTTCCTTGTTAGGGAGTGCTTCTTCTAGATGAGACTTTACGCAACGTTAATTTGAATTAGTCAGGTTTTAATACAGGTTAGTCTCAGCGTAATGTGAATTTGAATTAGTCAGGTTTCAATGCAGGTTGATCTCATCGTAACAAAATTTAATGTAAAGAATCGAATTTTATATTAGGATATATGATGAAATGACTTAAAATGATTTTCTTAGGTAATAGTTATGAGTAAACAGTGATAAACAGAAGAGGCAGCAGAATCCAAGCATGATAACCCGGATGGATTCGATCATCATAATCTATTGATTGAGGCATTTTCTGATATATGCATGCTGCACAATTGATTGATATATACATCTATATATATATCCCTTCCTTTATATTCTTCTTTAGAAAATTCTATTTTTTGTGCATACAAAAGTTTTGTATTTCTAAAACAAAAAACATCAAAGAAAAATCAAATTATTCAAGATTTTTTTCTTAAAACAAAATTTATTTGAAAAATATATTTGTAGACATTGAATTTTACCGAGTTTAAAATATTTAGGTTGATGTGTGTACATTTTGGTTTCCTCAATTAAGATGATTCAAGTTTACTACGCTATAATTTTTACTGGTTCAACATTGCAACTCTTGACTAGTATCCTTCAGTATATAACAATCCAACAAACATCGTATAACTCCGGAAAAGATGTTGAGTCTAAAGCTTCATGAAATGAATATTAGTTGGATATTTTGTAATTTATATAAAGGTACTCGTCTATTAATTATAGAACATGACTATTATGAAAAAACATTTGATAGTGAAAGAACATGACTATTATGAAAAGTCATGTCTTAAATTCTATAATGCAAATACTCTTACAAGTAGCAAATAGAAAACTTTACATGTATATTCAAGGGCTTTGTTGTATCCTAAATGGAATTGCTTGTATTTTTCTCCATATGTATCCGGGTAATATATTTTTAAGAAAAGTGATTCTTACTGACTCAAATCCATCTACTTCTTCAACTATATTTCTTACTACTAAAATTACATGCGCTTCACGCGGAAATTTAATATCACAAAATTTATAAAATAATACTTAAAACCTATCAGTCATTAAAACCAAAAACTCTATGTTATCTTACATACAAGATTGCGTAGTAACAAACATTAATAATGTAAAGGAAAATGAAAAATATTACATCTTATCATTTATCCTTAATAACATAAGCATAAATTAATGATTGTAAAAATGCATATCAAGATTTTTAACATAAGTAATGGTGTCAGTGAGCCACTCAACAGGAGCAAAATACACCAATATTTAATTGTGAAGAAGAAGAGATTCAGAATTATCGTTGTTTTAAAATAAGAGGAAATCCCTCTATTAATAGACAACAAAGGGTAGTGTGAACAAATATTTATTGTGTCTTATCGGAAATGTTATAACTATTTGAAAAAGTTTCAACCCTTCGGAAAGGTGACAACCTATCATAAACGTCACAACTTTTCATAAAAGTCACAATTTTTCATAAAAGTCGCAACTATTCATAAAATTTGCAATTATTCATTAAAGTCACAACTTTTTATAAATGTCACAACTTTTCATAAAAATTGGATAATTTTGGAAATAAATAAATTAAAAGAGAATTCTGATTTGTGATGGCGCCACGTAGACGGGCCTAAAATTCTCTTTTTATATATATAATATAATTTTTTACAATATTTTTCTATCAGCATAAAACTTTCTTTCACTACATCAACACTCAAATTATAAGGGTATTTCATGCCATATTCCTTTCTATCTACAAAAAAATATTTTTCATCTACCCAATATAAGGCATGAGACAACATCCTTTATATAAGTATAAGATTTCTTTCACAATTAAATGTCAAGAAAGTTAATAGCAATTTAAGGTGTAATGAAATAATTAGTAATATATAATACGAACAACATCAAAATTTGAACATGTCATAGTGGTTACATATCACTTTCTCCATTTATTGTTCACTAATATGTATCATGCACTTCAATAAAAATACCTGTGCTTTGTGAACTGGTTATTTTTCATGACATTTAAAATACTGGTCACTGTAAATGGATAATACAAGAGCAACTTTCACATATAGCAAACAAAAAAATCATATTTGTATGTTATAGATAATTTTGTATAATTGCGCTGCATAGCAAACATATATGTATAATTCGCTATACATATACAATTGAAAACAGTTGTATAATCTGCTTTGGTATACATATACAAAAAAAATCAATTCAATAAAGTGAGAGAGACGAGGGAGCGAGCGAGATCTGGGAGAGTGGCGAGCGAGATCTAGGAGAGATGAGAGAGGGGAACGAAAATATATGTATATATACAATTTTCACGCATTTTATACATTTGCGTTTTTGTATAAAGTGAGTGAGGCGAGTGAGAGAGCGAGATCTGGGAGAGTGGCGATCGAGCTCTGGGAGAGGGGAGAGAGGGGAACGAAAATATATGTATATATACAATTTTCTCTCACTTTATACAAACACAAACACATTTTATATAATTTGCGTTTTTTGTATAAAGTGAGAGAGCGAGATCTAGGAGAGTGGTGAGCAAGATCTGTGAGAGGGGAGAGAGGGAAACGAAAACATATCTATATATACAATTTTCTCTCGCTTTATACAAACACAAATGCACTTTATACACTTGCGTTTGTATAAAAAACGAAAGAGGCGAGCGAGATTCACCTGGTGAGAGGTGAAATACAACAGTTTGCTATGGAGTACAATTAAATCAAACTATATTTATAACATTTAATTTGAATTAATAGTTTGTTATTATATACAATTTTCTCATAATACAACTAGGCTAGCTCACTCCATTCTTACAAACAGGCCCAGTAATTATTTCATCCGGTCCATATTTGCTTATCAAAAAATAACTTAGCAAACCATGACAACACAACAGAATAGAGTGACAATTTTATTATATCATCCTTTGAATATAACATTTTAATATTTTTTTATAAAAATAGAAAAAATAGACAGATAAAAGTGTCACGAAGGGAATAATGAAGGTATTTATTTTGAAGTTGTATTGTATTGTATTTATATTGGGAAATATGTGTGTAATTAACGGGAAAATATTTATGAAGCACGAAACAAGTGAGGCAATTTTTCTTTGAAAAAAAAAAAGTAAGGGAATTTTTACATTTCTAGTAAATGCAAGGAATTTGCTATAGAATGCCAATTTTTATTGTGAAAATTTTATAATTGACATATATAGGATTAATAATTATAAGTTATGGCATTATTCTTTATCTTTCAGATTATAACAATAAAAAATTGCAGGTTTTAACATTTTAGTAAAATAAAAAAATGATTTAAAATAACAGTAAATAATAATTAGTCAAAAAAATAAATAAGGTAAAAATGGATATATTTGTAGTAAATAATTTGAAATAATTATATGATAATTAATAGGAGTCATAAAAATAGGAGATTCATAAAAAAAAGAATATTTATTTTCCTTATTTAACTCAAAGCAGTTAAAATTCATTCAAAACAAATTTCTCACCTTTTGTTCAAAATCTATCTCTCTTCTCATTTGTTTCTCTAGTTAGTAGTCACTCTCATCTAATTTATATTCGTTTTATTCAATAATCTTTATTTTCTTATAATGGACAACTTCTTATTAGTATTAATAAAGCATGGTGGTAGATGAGATCCTTCAGATTAGTTTTCTTTGCGATTTTTTATTTGTATTGGTACACAAATCGAACATAAAAAATAAAAAATATGAACAGTGATATTTGAAAAAATTTATTCAGATTTTGTTTGTGTATAATAATTTTAAGGGAAAATTACGCGGTTAAACAAACTTATACTACTAAATTACTCATCATAGCTATAGTTTGCTATAATTACTACTCACGACTAACATTATACATTAATTACGCGGGCTGATTTCAAGTTTGTATAATTAGTCACGTTTGTATATGTATAATTCTCCAAAATATACAAATACATATGTATAATATACAAATATCTAACCTATATACATATACAATTCACCTCTCTCCCACTCTCTGCCCTCTCTCGCTCGCCTTTCTCCTCCCTCTCTCAATCTCGCTTGCCATATATACAAATGCATATGTATAATATATAATTATCTAACCTATATAAATTTACAATTCACCTCTCTCCCACTCTCTGCCCGCTCTCGTTCGCCTCTCTCTTCCCTCTCCCACTCGCTTGCCATATATACAAATACATATGTATAATATACAATTATCTAACCTATATACATATACAATTCACCTTCCTCCCATTCTTTGCTCCCTCTTTCTCGCCTCTCTCCTCTCTCTCCTAATCTCGCTCGCCTCTCTCTTTCGTATAACATGTAGCTACGAATTGTAATTATCAAACTATAGCTATGGAGAGTAATTAGGCTATTTTTGAATAGTTATATGTGAAAGTTCTAATTATGGTGTTTTTGGTATGAACATTTATTTTTTGAAATTACATAAAATTTGCTTGAAATTGGTATAGATTTTGGTATGAACATTCATTTTTTGTATGTTTCTGGTTTAAAAAAATTAAATAATTTTTTTTTTGAAATTGGTATATAGATTATACCATTTTGTTACGATTTTAACATTATATTGAAATGAATTTCGTATACTATTTATCTAATAAATGACAATTAATTGTTAGAAGTATTATTAATTTTTTTATATGAATCTAGTATAAAAATTGATGTAAAATTTGCATGAAATTGATATAATAGTAAGATCAAATTTGTATGAAAATTTATAGTTTTTATCGGCCGAATCTGGTATGATTCAATTTCTATTTTTGACATTATATTGATTGGAATTGTGCATAATAGTGGGATGAAATTGATATACTGTTTAATTAATAAAAGATAATTACTAGTTATAAATTGTATGATTTCGTATTCTTTTTTGCATGAATCAGCGTTTACTTTTGGCATGAAATAGGTATAAAAAGTATGCATAAAAATGGTATGAAATTCGTATACTAATATAACATATGTATAAAAGTTATTTGTACTTTTGTATCTTGTAATACCGACACAATAATTTATGATGGAACAGGAAAATATGCAATTTCAAAGTATCAGAGCATAAATTATTGTCGCCTGGTTAAAAAATAACTGTAAGAAGACCACAACTTAAACATTGGAAATAGGGTTGTGCAAAAACCTAATCGACCGATAAACCGAACCAAAAAAAGTGTTATTGGTTATTGGATTAACGGTTATTTAATGGTTTTATAAAAAAAAATTATTGGATTATCGGTTTGATATTGGTTTTTTAATATTGGGTTAACCGATAACCCATTAAGAGTATAATATTTTACTATTTTAATTTTTAGTCATTTATAAATGTCAAACAAAAAATATTAATATAATCACTATATTAGAATATAACTATAAGGATCCTACGCAATTAACATTACTTAATTAACTCTGCTCTTTGCATTTATCCTTTAGGTTTTAGTATTACTTTAGTCTTTAGGTTCACAACGTCAAAAACCTAAACAACTAAGAACAATGACAACAAAGGTTAGGCAACGACTAGGGTTGTGAATTATGAGTATTTGCTATACTTTTACTACACTAAGCAGATTTTTTGCACTCAATGAGTAATTAGATTTCTCTCTTTTTTATTTCGCGTTAAATTATTGGACAAGTCATACATTTGTTTTAAAATCATTTTTTTATTGGTTAAACCGAACCGTTAAAGTCCTAAACTGATAAACCAAAAACCGATAACAAATATCTTATTGGTTTGGTTATCGGTTCATTATATTTAAAAACCAAAAATCGATAAACCGAATCAATAACTCTAAAATCGAACCGAACCGACTGATACACACCCCTAATTGGAAAGGGCTTGCAGATGTGAAGTTCAAGAGCTCTAAGGTTACGGCAGTGCATGTCGTCAAGGGGGACACAACATGAAGACATGTTCAAATTACCCTGCTGAAAAGAAGAAGATATAATTTATGTTTATTTTGATTTGGTTGTTTTATTGTGACAAACTCATGTTTTTGATTTATTTTGTCTTTTAAGTTAATGAATTATAATTTTATAACATTTATTATGTGTACTAGCCAACCTAAAACTAGTTAATGTTGTATTCAATTTGTATACATTTCGTATCGAATTGATATTTCATTGGAAAAATTGAAAAAAAAAACATGTAATTCAGATTTTAAACGAATTAGCCAACCTAAAACTAGTTAATGTTGTACTTAATTAGCATATACATTTAGTATCTAACTGATATTCAATTGGAAAAATTGAAAAACATGTAATTGAGATTTCAATTAAATTAGTCAGTCTAAAACTAGTTAATTTTGTACCCAATTGACATACGTTTGGTATCGAACTGATATCCAATTGGAAAATTTGAAAAACCAACATGTAATTGAGATTTCAACTGAATTAGTCAGCCTAAAACAAGTTAATGTTTTATCCAATTGGTATACATTTGGTATCTAACTGATATCTCATTGGAAAAATTGAAAAATCAACATGTAATTGAGATTCAACAAAATTAGATAACCTAAAACAAGTTAATGTTGTATCCATTTGGTATCCAACAAATATCCCACTTGAAAAATGAAAAAAACAAAATGTAATTGATATTTCAACCAAATTAGACAACCTAAAACAATTCAATTGATATCCAATTTGTATACACTTGGTATTCGAGTCATCCTTCATTGTTGCTCTTCTTTTGGAGGGTTTTGATGATTGACTCATATCGACATTTGCTGAATTTTTATTTTTTTGTTAAGTTTTTCTCGCTTACAAAATTTGAATCTGAATCCAAAGAGGTTCCACCATTTTTCCTTTTCTCTTTTGTCCCATTTGATTTGGAGGACTTGCAATTTTCGTTCCTTCTCTTCTCTTCTCCTTTTCTGGAATTTGTTTCTTCATTTGAGAGGTTACACATTTTCTCACCGATTTTGGAGCCTCAATTTCAACAGTAGAACAGGCTTCTACTAATCTGGGGCTCTTTCTAGGAGTATACTCAGATTCTTCGACATGTTTTTTTCGAAAATCCTAAAAACATGATTCTTAGTAGTGTGGAGACGATTTGTGATTATGGTGATAGAGAGATAAAGAATTCTAATTATGCGAGAGGTGATTTAGAATTTCTATGGAAGTTGAATGAAGAGGTGAAAGAGAAATTTTTAATTTTTGAACGTGGGGGTGGTGGGGTGATGTTATGGCATGTGCAAATGATAGAAGAAACGTGGTGGTGGTGGGTAAATCCCTAAAATTGGGTGTAACTGTAAAAAAAATAAAAAATCAAGGTAAATCCCTAAAATTGGGTAACAGATAAGTATAATTGATTTTTTTTTATTTTATATCTCTTAATAATTAAAAAATAATTGTAAAAGACTAGTAGTTTAATAAAGTGAAATTAAGTTGATTTAAAAAAAAAATAGTGATCTGTTATAACTTGAAATTAAAATGTTACAAGTAGTAATATTTTAAAAGTATATTTAAGATTCGTAATATTATCCCTTAAATATATATGGAGGGTGATTTTTCCTTTTTTTTTCTCTAGCTTTCACATGCTAAACCGTATAATTTGCTAAAATATGTCAAAACATAGTGTATTGAATTACTCTCTAGTAAATGGCATTTTAGAGTGACACATTTAATAAGCCCAGGCCCATCTAACACATTCACATTTGACCCATTTTAGGCCCAAGAATTGTTGGGTAAAAAACTGTTCAATTAAAATAATAAAGATTAGTACAAAATTTATGTGCATCAACCATGGCGCAGGGAAACAAACTAACCCTTGATTCTCTCGAGCAAAGTTGTGATCATATATATGATTGGCATAATTAATAAACATGATTCTTAACTTGTTGTAAGCTGATAGCTAAGACCTTTAACTTTAGACATGCACAAGTAGGCACTTAAGCTGAAATAAAATTGAACAAATAGACACATTCGTCCTACATGACACCTACATGCAATTTTGTGTCCTACGTGTATTATGTCATGTAGGACACATGTGTTTACTTGTTCAATTTTATACAAGTTTAAGTATCTATTTGTGAACACACAAAGTTGAAGGGCATAGTTGTCCGTTGAACCCAAGTTTTAAGAGTCATGTTTATGTATTATACTATATTATTTTTTATGCTTATTGAAATTTTGAATAATTAAGGTGAAAAATATATGTGCCAGTCAACAACAACTACTTTCGAAGTAACAAAAAGAAAATAAATGGTATGTGAGAGTCAGAGTCGAAAAGAGGATATGTCCAGTTAACCATGGGCTGAGTAATTTTGTTAGTAAACATATAGTCTAAATTAGAGTTCAATAGGCTTAGTATATATAAATATATAATCTCAAATATTATATTTTTATTTTTCAAATTTATTTAGTGAAAAATTCTAAATCCAACATTAGAACGGCGACACAATGCATCATCAAGGCATGTGTTAATTAAAGGAGTTTTTCAACTAAACCGTGATTCCCTCGGCTCGCTTTTATATGCTTACTAAAATACTAATTAAATTTTATGGTAATAGTAGTCATTAGTCAACGTATTCATGGATTTCTCCCCAAATATTTGCCATAGCAACACAAATGCAATAAGGCTATTGCTATATTACTCGCAATGTCATTGACAATTTTTTCCCCTTGACTATGGTATGTGGAACAGTTGAAAAATGTGTCGATTTTAAAAAAATAAAAATAAAAATTGTGGAATTGTCTTATCACCTACCAACCCTACATGTAGTGGAACTTCCTCTTTTTATTTTTTTCATAATTACATGATATTCAAAATTTACTAAATTAATTTTTAATTGCACGATATTTATATAAATTCTAAACTTAAATAAATCTAGAATGCAAGTTATATATATATATTTTTTATTATTTTTTTATTTTTTTTTACTATTGGTGAATTCTTACTTAGTAATAAGTTACTCCTATCATTTTACTGATTAACAATTAATGATTAAAATAAAGAACTAGTATCATAAAATTTTAATTAAGGTGTCAATGCTTAATATAGATCCATCAAAATGACGGTGCAATGTATATGTTGGGCTCAAAATATACCTTGTGAGTTGTGTGAGTTGATAAAACTTAGAAGGTGAAATAAAGTAGAAATTAGAAGGTGCTAAATTAATTGCCCAAATTGAGAAACAGTAGTTACGATTGAGTCCACGAAGACACCCAAGAATTTAGTCACGCGTAATCATTGACTATTTTGGAGTTTAACAAGCTTTCCTCACTCCAATACTATTTTGACCAAAAATAAACATTTAGAGAAGTAGCATATTCCAATTCAAAAATATATAAAATTGTCTAGAAATGGCACCACAGAGAGAAGTGCTGAAAAATCATTGAATTAAGCGCAAATTATTAGTTTTGTCTTTGAACTATTGACAAATTATTAGTTTTGTCTTTGAACTATTGACAATCTTAAAATTACCTCTGTACTTGACTAACTAAATTTAGATACATTTCCGATCAATCCTGATATGCCACATGACATAGTAAATGGTCTCAAACTCTCATAAGGGCATGCGACTCCTAATTAAAAGTCGAGAGAAGTGTTGAAAATATCCCTAAAATTGGCGAGAAATTAGGGGTGTATTTTATTGATATTGCAAGATCAATGATGTGTTTAAGTTGAGTTATTCAAATAAAGAGGCGTTTTAAGGTTATTTATAATTCAGAGATAAAACTAATAATTCACGCTTAGTTTAAGATGTTTTCAATCCCACTAACACTTCGTTTAAAATTTTAATTTTATACATATATGTATTTTTATTTTTTTTATATGTTACTTTACCTAGGGCTAGCAACATTCACATTGTTCCATTTTGACAGGTAAACTAAGAAAGTTCAAATTCCATCGCTACGTACGCACGGCGGCCACTGGCTCTATGCTGTGTCCTCTTAACTAAAGTTTCAAATTACTTTGACTAAAACGAATAAACATTAACAGGAATCGGACATTTATTATTTATATCCTATTAATCATTTTAAAAATAAACTATATATTATATAATCATGATCAAATTATGAATATATGAATTAAAATACACATATTTAACATTTATTAGTTGGATCATAAAATAAATTTAGACCGAAAGACGCAGGGCAGTGGAGGGAGACAATGATTCACGCGGTAGTTCATAAAGGGGAAACCAATATTGAGTAATAATATATCTTTGTGAAATATACAAAGAACCAAAACTAATAATCACAAAGAAAAAGAAAAAAAGCGGGGCTCCGAATACGTGTAGAGGCATGAAGAGTGTGTGAGTAGCACGCTCCAAATCATAAAATGGATAGTATTTTTGGTAGGGATTTGTTGGTACGGAATACATTCCTATCCATGTCCGATATCAATATTAGAATCTGATTAAATTTAAATTCATATCGAAAGAATTTGTTGGCACTTAGTACCTTTCTATCCTATGTCTTAGAATTCGATTAAATTTAAATTCATATCGAAACGTCCCACATTGAAAGTAATATGCTTCCTAATAGAGACGACTACCGTACCTAGAAAAACTCAAACCTGAGACATTTATTAATGAGAAGAATTACTTACCACTCTACCATAATTTTTTTATCGATATAATTTGTTTTTCTTTGATATACTAAACAAATAAAGTAATTTTTAATTCTAATTCCTTATTAAAAAAATGATTCAAGACTTAGAGTTAAAAAGATTGAATTCGTGATATGAATATGATAGTAAGAGAGTAAAACATTATTTGACCTCTCTCACAATTCTGTTGGCCTTTAAACTTTGTTGCATTATTAAGTGACTATGCTAGTCCTATTAATACTAGATCATCATTTTATATTCTCCTTAATATAGGAGGTATCACGTGAAATGACATGATGCTTTGTGTGACAATCAACTCTAAAGTAGTATATTTAAAAGTAGAGTAAACAAGTAAAGTAGCTACCCTTCATCACTTCGTTAAAGGCAAGTACCATGCTTCTCCCTCGCGCGTCACCCTTTTTATTTCTTTAATTCTTTCAATTACACTATGAAATAAATTTCAACCTCTTCCTTGGAATTTGAAGGTTGAAATCAAATTGTTATCATAATAATACCAACATTCACTACGACTTTGGATCTCAATTTGAAATTAATATTTATTTATGAAATTTGTATTAAATTTTAGTTCCAATTTTATTTTTTTATAAGACTGTGGTTTTAAATTTTAAATTATTATTTTACTTTATTAAAATGTAAAACTTGACTCACAAAATATATATTTTACAATTTCATTTTGTATTTTTATACGTTTTGATGGTTTTCACAAATTATGAGTTTTTTGTTTGTTAATGAAAAGTGATACAACTAATGAAATTAAAACTACATGTCCAAAAAAATCAAATAGAGATGCACTTTCTTAGTACATTGTCTTCATCACCAATTTGTCGTTTTACAACATGAAGTTACATGATGTTCACTACTATTAACAAGGATGGAGAAATATTAACCTTTCCATTTTTAGTAAATACTTTCCTAGTTCCTTACGGACAGTTTGGTAGACAGAAATATAAATATAAAGTGATTGACATAACTGAATTGAGTCTCATCCCTTCGATTCCTCGCTACATATACTTCAACGAGAAAGGAAAATAACTTTATTGTGTGTAAGATCATATCGGTAAAAGAGTATTTTACTATGACTTTGTCTTCGAAAATCTATCATACGTTGAGTTTGAGAGTCAAGTAATAAATAATCACCCAATATGATTCGAAAACACATATTCTAAACCAACTTAATTTCAAATCATATCCAAACGCGACTTCTTATCTCACTAAAGCTTGAAATATTTTTCACATTATTAGTTCAAAAAGAAGTTAAAACTCAAAACTCAAAACTAAAAGAAAGGATATGATAGTGTAGGTTTTTTATTGGATCTATAAGAAGGGTGTCATATGCGGCATAATGTAAGCATAAAACAAGCCAATTAGGTCCCACACTCAACTCTCAAACAGACAACATCACAATTCTCCCATCCCCTTTTTAAATTTTCAACCACTCTCGTTCAACAAGCGCGTGATTATCAAAACCAGCTGCTCAGTGCCACGTTTCAATTTGTGGGTCCCATCATACGGTCCTCTAAATTAAATTAAGAAAAAAAAAAACAAAGTGTAATCTCATTTCCAATTGTTGCCTTCTATTCAACACCAACACAAAAGTGTGTGTCAATTGACATCTCGACATTTACATTAATTCCATATATAGATATTCATATCCATCTGTATCAAAAAATAAATACCGTTTGAAAATATAAGTGGGTAATAAGTAAAAAAATATTTTTAATTATATATTCACATTTATACGTATTTTTCTAATAGTGGTCAATGAAGAAATATTTAAACTCTCCAATTTATTGTATTTGTCATGTTTTGTTTAACATACTTTTTAGGAAAAATATTAATTAAAGGATAATTTTGACCAATTTGATCGATTATCCTTATTGTTTACTATTCTTTATTTGATATTTTTCTCTTTTAAGCCATATTAATAGTTTTCTATATTTATAATATAACTAAGGATAGAGAGAAAACAAGTAAATAATTATATCTTTAATTTTTTTAAATAATTATTATTTTGGACCATCTACTTTTAATGAGGATGAAAGCGGAATATATCGGTGGAAGTAAAAAATAATGATAATATAGTAAATTGTACTTTATCTATACTTAACATATTTAGCGGATACAAAATGATTAGGCAACACCTATTTTAAAACGAAAAACATAATACTTAACTAACGATAAACATATTTTTACATATTAAAATCACATAAAAATATTTATAACTAATTTTAGAAGCATTGATGATTGGTAAACTTAAAAAATAATTAAAACTAATAGAATTGGGATATTTTTTATATATCATGTGAAAGATAATTTTCTAATTCTTTTTTTTATATTAATGAAATAGATAATCAGGTGCGAGATCAAAATATAAATAACAAACACATGAATTTAATTTAGTGTTAGATAAAATAGAATTTCAGTTATCGTATGCACAATGCTATCAAATGAGGCGTGAAAATAATAGGTTTAAAGTTACCATCAGCTTCGATTTCAAAATTATGTTATTACTACGCGTGCCCTTCATGCGTGCCATAAATGACGTTTATCACCCTTCGTTTTCACTTATCGTCTTTCTTAACCAGCTCTTGAGCCTCCACTGCGCAGATAAATTTGAATAAATTGATTAACTTTAGCTTAAATTTTATATTTGTTTCAATTCAGTAAATACATATAAATTATTAGGGAGATCACATTGACTAAAAAAGCAACAAATTAAAATTTGATATCAATAAACTTCAAATTTTCACTTCATCTGTACAATAATTAAGCTAAAAGTCAATATACGAATTCAATTGAACTCGATAATTTAAATTCAAACTTTATATTTCTATTGTATATATATTTTGAACTAATTTAAATTGAAGCTACTAACATGATATATACTACTTAAAAAATTTAAATTATGAATCCGAAGCTATAATAGTATACACATTAGTATAAAGGCACATCCACGCACTTCGATAATGTGTATGTGTATATATATAGCCACTTCATGTCATCCTGGCCATTTATAATAATATATAAATTAATGCAGCTACACTTTTTTTTCCGATTTTTATTTGCCTTTGCCACCACTATCCCCACAATCTCATTTCATTCCTCTCTCATCTTCCTCACACTTTTTCCTTTTCCAACCTCTTCCTACCCTTTCCATTCAACAAAAATCGCCGTCATGCCTGAAGAAGAGTGGATTCAATCGGCAATCATGGATGACTCTGTCGTTGCTGAATTACTCTTGCGTCTTAGCCAGGTCAATCCATCTTCATCTCCGATTCCGACCAAGTCGAAGAGGGCAGGTTCACCGCTTGAGTGGTCTGTGCGTCGGAGCAGGTCTAAACCAGTTTCTGCTAATGCTAAGAAGGCGGCTCCACGTGCTAGTCCTACTACTCCTTTGTCATGGAGTGGCGCCACATCTGTTAGTTGTGGAGGTGGCGGAGGTAGTGGTGGCGCCGTTGATGGTGGCTGTGAAGAGTCTAGCGGATCTCCTCATCCGCTATACAAAACTCCAAGCAGCACGAGATCTAAGGTTTGGATGTTTGTTCTTCTTCTTCTCTCTCTCTCTCTCACTCGATGTGCGTGCTTTTGGTGTACGATTATTGGTTTGTCCATCGTGTGTATCGTTTACAGTGAACGGCGGATTCTATGTTAGTTTATCTGGTGTTTGGTGGTTATGGCGAGTTGTTAATTCGTTGACGTGAGCCTCTTCATTTGAGTCGCGTGTGTCATTCGATTCGTTCCTCGTGACTCTTTCAGAAATTAGGATTTTATTTTATTTTTAGTTTCAAAAGCGTCCATTGGAAGCAAATAGATATAGCAGTGGTTTTAATTGGTTTCATCACCTGTCTCTGTTTTTTCAGTTAATAAAATAACAAACTCACTTATCGGATTAGCTTCAGTCCCGCAGGTCTCCGGTGAGTAAATGGCGGTCGTCGTTGGTGGCTCCGTTTTATTCTCCGCGTGTTGACCAAAGTACCCCTTACCATATATAAATCTCCGGACTTTCCAATTTCCCCATATTCCAAATTAATGTTAACTTATCTTTATTAAAGTTACTATTAAATGAATATTTACAAGGATGAGAAAAGTGGTGAACTTTACTTTCAACGTATGTTGTCAGACGCACAAGATTGAATGACTCTTCACGTTTTTCTCTCACCACCCGAATCTCCCCATTATTTTGTGGCGTCTCCGTGTCACACTTTCTACTTCCAAATTACTCAAACACCCTTTAATTTCGCGAAGATAAAATTTTAAAATCTGATTCGAAGTTTATCCCCTTAACCCCTATCTCAAGGGCAATTGAGTCAATTTGGCCGACCTGATGAAGTGACTAATAAAATGTCTCCAGTATTTGTCGGGGTCGGTTCACTTTTGAACCATTGGATTTGGTACTGAATTGCAAAATAAGCCAATTCCTCCATTAGTCAAACCCCTTCTTGTCCTCACTTTTTAGTCTATCTACTTACTTTTTTTTGTGTCTTTAGCTATAATTAGTTGGGGCATTTACGTCAATTTAAATATTTTAGTTTGAAATTTTGATAATGAGTAAAGACTAAAGAGGATGGCGTGTGTTCGTGGCAAATAGGCCTGCGTTCAGTTTGGTGGTAGTGTTTGTTAGTGGTTAAGCAGTTTGGTGGAGTAAATTTTTTTTTTTCCCTTTTTGTAAACGTGGAAAATTGAGAGGAATTATAAAGTGTGGTAGGATGAGAGATAGCTTAAACTGTGGGTTCAGAGTCAGAATCTTGAATTAAAGCTTTGTCGTTTTATTCATACCCACAATCTAAACGACATTTGGTTGACAGCAAATGAAAAGGAATATTTTGGGGCACCCCACAACCGTACGTAGTCAAATATCAGTGATTGGTAGAAATTTAGAATATGTGCAGCTTCTATACACACCTTTTTTATCCGTACTCAGTAACAAAATTTCTTCACATTCTGTCACGGTCAAAAAAGTTGGGACTATCATGGAATTAGTCAAGTTGCACGAAAGCTGGTCTGAAAATCACGGTAAAAAATAAATAATAAAAAACAGTGTAATACCAATTGCTTGGCATCTTCTTGTTGTTAGTACTCATCGGCGAGCTAATCAAGAAGTGGCAGCTGTATAAGTGAAAGTGTTTAGTCAAAGAAGTGTTTTTTAAATGGAGGGGTTTAGCAGAATTGCATGTGTTAAAAAGGTGTCCTAGGGGTTATTATTTACGACAAAATAGGTGTATTGTTGTTAAAGGAAACTTCATTTTATATCCGTCTCTGGATTATTAACAAGTTTTACTGTCCCTACTTCTCTTACTTGTCTAAGAAATTATAACTTTCTTTGGTGTTTGGATAAGGAGGACATGTTGGTCGCAGATTGTGTCCCATATATTTTTTGGCTTACATTGTGATTAATGTTTTCAACACTGTAGTGTGTTAAATATGTATGCAGATATATCGACATGCCTTTAATATATACTTTCTCTTTGCAATGAATTATTATACAATATTTTCTTGAAAGCGAGCGCGCTTTTGATTGGACTTATCATTTATCTGCAGACTTTGCTGGACTCTCAGGTTAATGGTACTAGTGATGCTACCACCAGCAAAAGGTCAAGAAAGAAAAAGGTTTGTTTTTACACTCCACTAATTATATATAGCACATTTTGCTTTTAGGAATTGAGATAGAATAGTTCATCTTAAGTGTAACATTTGTAAATGCAAAGTAGTTTGTAGTTTGAAGGAAGACCCATTGCTTCATCACTTTACTTTGATTTTTTACTAAGTGTGTGACCCTGCGACGTAAAATGTTCTATTTTCATTATTCCAGGACTACTAAGTCGCTTATTAATTTTTACTTTTTATAACGTCTGTGATGAGCAGACATTGGCTGAGCTGAAAATGGATGAGATCTTGCTAATTAAGGAAAGAAAGCAATTGAAGAAGGTATTTTTCTTGGCTATTGTGAGTAGTTATACTTATAGTTTGATTGTATTATAAGTTCCTCAATTAACACCACTCTTTATGCAGGAAGTGGCTTTACTACGCGCTAGTGTGGAGAATCAGAGGGATACAAATCAAAAACTGAAAAGAATGAAGGTAATATGGTTATCTATTTGGCTGGCTGGTCTATTTTATACTGTATGATACCTGTTGCTTTTTTTCTTTTTTAATCATAGGCAACCTTAATATTCTTGCACAACTGTCTTGTAGACTGATTTTATCTTTGTTAGTGAATCAAGATCACTTAATGGTTAGCGCGAATGATTAACATGTGGATGTATTTTCTTGATGAATTCCCTAATTAGTTTTTCAACCCTCACCAAGAACATAAGACTGCCACTTGAAACTACAAATAAGCAAGTTTTACATACTTTTTCTCCACTACAGATCAAGATAGAACGGAGGTATAGAAACTGTATACTAACTTAATGTCCTTTTCTCCAGCTTGATGTGCTCCCTCAGCAGGCAAATGAAAGAGGTACAACTGTTTCATATGATGGGAGTTCGGGTCAGTATCTGCAAGAGGTTCTACCAAGCTATCCAGTCATTCCCATCTTACTGGAAAAAGTTGCAAACAAGGTTGCAGTATCGCCATCATCTCTGGAAAAGCAGCAAGATGTCGCAGCTTTGGAGTCCAAATTTGTACTCCCAGATCTCAATATTGCATTTGGCGAGGATTCTGGCTCTGACATTATCTGGGGGTGAACTGAAATACTTCTGCATAACAGGGGATCCTCCAACACAGAAAGACAAGTATAAACTAGTAAGGGCTAACCCTGTTATAGGATGAATTATGGATTCAGTAGTAAGTAAGGACTTTCTTTCCTTCACCACTTGTCACACAGAAGCTGCCAAAGTGGATTTTTAGTCATGAAGGTACTGAGGGTAGTTAGGATCTGTGATATTTCTTTGAGAAGATGTCAACCATAGGTTAGAGATCCTAACTTACTAGTTGCAGTAGACATTTTTTTTTTCTGACAGGTTTCTTCAGTGTCCGATTCTTTGGGGCCAACCCTCATTCCTTCATAGTTTCCCTCTGGAAATATCTACAGATAAAGATGTAACTATTTTATATATCAGTTGATCACATTACTTGAATACCATAACTCTCTTTTCTCAATTGAAGCATACACTTGCATATTACATTATTTGTCTGCATATATTTTCAGACCATGTCAAGCCAACTGAGGCTTATTTTTGAAAATAATGACATGATGACTATAAGCAGGAAGGTGAAGGATATGTTTATCTACATGATTAATATCGTGTCACTCCAACTTTGTTCTGAAGCTTGGTGGAACTTTAATAAAAAATGATAGCATTTTATCTCTATATTCTGTTCTGTATTACAAAAATAAATCTGGAATTCTTAAACTACATGACAGATGAAAAAGAAGATGGAAAATGGTTGAAATCATTAGCTTGATGAAACTAGACGACATCCATTGTGCCAAGGAAAATCCCCTCAAGCCGTTATAAAGATCATTACAACTGGGAGGAAAAACTCGCTTCAGTGATGAAGACGAAAGCATTACACGAAGAGGCAGAGACTTGATGACATCTCTTCAAGTTTATCTCTCTCAATGCCCGAAGATTAGGCAGTTCAGCGCCTATTCCTATATGTCAAATCAACGAACAACCACAAAAATCCAAGTTCCTAATATGATAGCACACCTTAAAAGCAGAAGCAATTCACGCCTCTGTAACCCTGCTACTGTACATATCAAGAGTCTCCATGTTGGGGAACATTAAAGCAGCTTTTGTGAGAGAGTCATCATTCAGGTACGATGCAAATTTCAAACTAACAGTCTTGATTCTCGTGTTCTTCACACCATTATGAAAATAATCTTTCTCCCCCAAATCAGTATCGTTCACACCATTAAGATCTATCATCTCGCAACCAATAATATAGTCCAATTTAACTGCTTCTAATGAAGGACAATTTCTTGCAAGCGTGAAGAAGGTGGAAATGGTCAAATTCAATACAATAGCTGAGATTAATGGTAACAAGAGATTGGGATAAATCATTCATAGACTCATCAGTCAATAAATTTACATCAATCAGATATAAGCTCTTTAAGTGTCTGATATGCATACAGAAACAAAGAGATACCAGATAATGTGACATTTCCACACCTACAAAGCGAAAAACCTCTGCAGAGGGAGAGAAGTTTTGGCCACCAAGAAAAGGAATTCATCCGAAATAGTGAAGTCAGAAACTTTAAGTTTCCAATAAACTTCCATACATGGTTCAGAAACTTCAAGTGTCTTTAAAGTATCCAATGTTTGGAATATTGAACACTGAAATCGAACTCAAAGCAGCACAAGCACGCTCTATAGAAAAGATCCCTTTCAAAGTTACCAAAGTATCTTCCGCCCTAATGCATTGTAAATTCAAACAATTCCTATACAGAGCAACCATAGACCGATCACTAATCCCTGAATTCCCAGAAACATTAATCTTACTCAAATTAACAGATAAAACCTCAATCCCAGAATCAGTCACAAACAATTCGTGACGATTTAGAAAACTAGGGTTTCTTGGATACCTACTGTCTAGCTCTTCCAAAAACTGAAACGACTCTGCTATAACATGCAAACAAGAGTCTCTAATGATGTGAGATTTCTGCATTTCAAAACCTTTAATTTACGCCCCAATTCCTTCAACCCCTCTATGGGTAAAAAACTGTGTTTAGACAAGTCAAGTCGTACTAGATTGGGTACATACTTGGCAATATCAAAGAGAATAAGCTCAAGATCACCATCGAAATTGCTCAGATCAATGGAATTAAGATGAGGAAATCGGTGAATGAGTTTAGATAATGTACCGTGATGTATTACAGAGAAATGGAGTCGTAGACCATTGGAGATACAGACGATTGAATATTAGTTCCCAACATTCTTCAGGAAAATATTTGCACTCTTTCGCCGTTGCTCTTTGCCTCCGCTGTCCGGTAACCATATTGGAGCCACGACTAAATTTGATCGAGAAAAAGGTAATATATTCCTTGATTCATTTCAATTTGTTTGTTCTATAGGTAATTTTTAATTATACATGACTTAAGCTACATACAAATAGAAAATGAAGAGATTATAATATATGAATTATTTGTTCGGAAGTTTTGTTTTGTTGTATTAGAACTTATTACTATACTATTTTTTTCGTCTATTTTTAATTGTTATGTTTTTTTAAAGTCAAACGATAAGAACTTTGATTAACATTTTATGATTTTTTATCATATTGATATGCAAAAAATTGCAATATATAATTCCTTTCGTATAATTTTGGAATATCTTATTTTTTGTTTAAAACATCAAATTGATGTTAATCTATTACACTTTGATAATTAGTCAAATTAACTTTTGAAAAATGCAACATGACAATTAAAAGCGAACGAAATGAGTATTTAGTTATAATGTTTTGTTCTTTAAAAATGAGGCGAGGCGAGGCAATAATATAATTGGCACGTGAAAGCACTTGAATCTAAGTAAGTGTGGAGTGATAGGGAGTAAATTTGTTATTTAATTAGTTTTTATCCATGTATAATAATGTCTGCATGATTAGTCATTCTTTTATTTAGCGTAAAATAATACATAAATTGATTTGTTATTTGTAAGAGTCTGTTTGGAAAGCCACTTGGTAATTAGAATTGGTGTAATTACTAGGATAGTAATTATTAGTCTAGTAATTATACTGACATGTTTGGTTTCCACAATGTAATTATACATGTCTTGTTTGGATGTCACAGTGTAATTACACATGTTTTATTTGGATGCACAATTGCAATCATAAAATTATAATAAATTTTAAAAATAAAAATTAATTATTTAAAATTTATACTAGACAAATAAGAAACTTTATAAATGACATTAAATTAAATATTTAAAATATATATTCTTTTTTGAAAAAATATTAATTAATAAACATATTTCCTGTAACTAATATTATGAAAAAATAATTGATTTATATTTCTTAAAATTAATATATTTCAATTGAATTGATCGTAATAACTAAAAGTATGAAGTTTCTACGAACATCGTGAAATGCATGTTTGATAAAAAAGATAATATATAAATAAAATGTCATAAATTATTAAATGTTTGACAGAAATATAATCTATCAAGTCTAATTAAAAAATGACGTGCAATGTAAATTCAATAATACTAAAACAAATGAAACTGAAAATATAACATAGGTTATAAATTCAAAACAAAAAATTTAACATAATACACTTATAACAAATTTCAACATAGCAATAAATATGATTTATTTTTATTTTTTCTTAATAAAGAAAACGTAAGTCTATAACCTTACTTAACAATAAATTTTATTTTAATTTAAAAATTAGAATACTAATAAAGTTATGCATGGCATAAAGAAATAGATAATATGAGAAAATTACATAGAATCACGTAAAGTAAAGGTTGAGAATAAGAAGAAAATGAAATATATAAAATAAAAAATAAAATTTTACAAATTTTTAGAATAATAAAAATAAAAAAAAACTTAAAATAATAGAAGTAAAAAAAATTAAAACAAAAAAATAAAAATAGAAATTAAAAAAAAAGAAATTAAAAAGTAATAAGGTGGTAATTACACCATGTAATTACCAGCAATTCACAGCCTCTGCCTGTGAATTGTAGAGTGTAATTACCCCTGCCAATTACACCAATTACATGTTGACCAAGTAATTACATGTCCTTCCAAATAGGACATGACAGTGTAATTACACCAATTACACCAAATCCAATTACCAGGGTATCCTTCCAAACATGCCCTAAATGTTTCCTGAATCGTTATTCAATCTTTTGTTTCACATAAAATACTCCCTCTGTCCCTAGTTATTATTCATTTTGACAAATCAAGAAATGACAAAAAAATTACCTATTATATCCTCTATTAATTACTTTGAAAAAGGTACAATTTTTTGAAAATCTTAAATTTTTAATCCATCAACTTCATAATTAATAGGAGTAAAATGGTAAATCTATTATGTCAATAATTGCTTTCTTAATAAGTGTGTTAATTTAAAAGTGGACAAGTAATTAGGAACAAAAAAAAAAAAAGTAATACATAAAGCTTTAAAGACGTTTAGCTGTCGCTTCTTCTTCTCTTTCTTCGCTTCCTCAAACTTTAAGATTATTTGTCATAGGAGTTCAATTCTTTAGTTAAGACGCTTCAATTTTCCCATTTAAGACATCAAGACACTGTCTTTAGTTCAGTTTTTTCAGTTCAAAAATTCAAGATAGCGCGTCTTAAGTTCCAACTTTTTGTGATCAAATCAAGGATATTGTGTCTTTTAAGTTCAAAATTTTCAAGTACACAGCTTCGTGGCACAATGTCTTTAATTTTTTCAATTCAAGCTTTAGAGTTTGAGCTTCAGTGACCTGAAGTTTAGATAGTTCAAACTTCAGAGACAATCTCTCATGTGTCCCCAAGATCAATTTATGTAGACAAAACTTTCATGCTTATGTCTGAAGTTCAATATTATGGTTCCAATTTCAGGCCATTAGAGAAGAAGAAAGAATAAGGAAAATAAGAAATGAGCGCAACAGTAGTGACTATTTTAATGTAGTTATCTGCTGATTAAAATTGTGCATATGTATTTACCAAAAAAAAAAATGATGCATATGTGATATGTTCATATCAGTGGCCAGCCAAGAACTAACGGAATTGATTTGATTCAGTCCATTTCAAATTTAAATACTAATTGATCCGGTCAATAATTTTATCTTATATATTCCACAATGTCATTCGGTCTTAAATTTAATACCAAGAAACAATTGATTTACTTCTAACTGTGTACAAAAGAATATTAACAAAACAATGGTTTTATATATACCAAGATAAAACCATTGATCAATGACAGTAGGATCAGGAGTATTTGAAGCAGGGAGAGGGGAGAGGGAAGAGCCATCAACGTAAGGGCATTAATAAACACACACTCTTTCGATGTTTAACATAGGTAGAAACACTGGTAGAGGCAAGGAGTAGGGAGGAAGAAGAAGACCGAGAAAGAATTGGATTGAGCAACGAATCAAAAATGGCAGAAGCTAGAAACTAAATTGGATTTTTGAAGAGAAAGAAAAAGTTGGCAGAATGAATAAGGTTATGGGGGGTTTGTAGTCAGTTTACAGTAAAATGGCGAAGGTGAATTATAAAGAACCTATTTATACATGCTTGTATCAAATCATATCTAATCTTATAATTATACAACGATATTTGGAAACCATAACTAATCCCAGAAATAATCTGAAGAATCAAAACTTAAATCATAAAATTATACTCCAACATGATGTTGCTCCTCTGTTTCCACATACAGTGGTTCAACTTTCAACTAATACAGGAGAGAAAAACTGGAAAATGCAGGATGAGTAAGGGAGGGGGGTATGATTGCAGCGTGCAGCTGTAAAACAAATGTGAACAGATAATGGCAGACTGCAGAGTCTAAATAAATTTTCATCAAAATTTACAACAGATAAGAAAAACTGGACTAGTTCTATGACACGATTGACACAGTCTAAATGTTTGAAATCAAAGGGACACAATGTATAATATGTGCTACATACACCAGACAAAAACTAGCCTGAGTACACTCGACATCCATGGTGCAAGTAAAATCCCCTCAAGCTATCAGTAAAAGCAGAGCAACAGGGCGGAATAACTCTCCTTAGCGATGAAGACGAAAACACCAAATTATTCAGAGAATTGATACTAACTTGAGGACACTTCTTCAAGTTTATCTCTCTCAATGATCTACAATTCTTCACCATTGCATGTAAGCCCTCTGCTGTCACTCCTTTACAGTTCTCCAAGTTTAATTTCAGCAGTCGAGAACATCTGCTTCCGATCATGACCAGACCTTCATCATTTAATGCTGAACCAGCTGCACTTATTACCTCAAGACTAGGCAATTCTGCACCTTTTCCAATATGTTTAATCCCTGAACAGTTATCAAGTTGCAAATCCCTTATCTGATTACACACCTCGAGAACACCAATAATACCTGCCTCTGTAAGGCTAGTACATGATATCACATCAAGAAAGTCCATGTTGGGGCACATCAAAGCAACATTCATGAGAGAGTCATCATCTAGGTAATGGTTAGTTGCCAAATTAACAGACCTGATTCTCGGGTTCTTTACATCATCATGAAAACAATGCTTCGTCCCAAAACCAGTATTTTCCATATAAATTTCCTTTAGTGAAGGACAGTTTCTTGCAAGTGCGTAGAACGTCAAATTGGTCAATCTCATACAACCACTGAGATCAATGGTAACAAGACATCGTAGATATTGGGATAAATCATCCATACACTCATCAGTCAAAAGATCTACTTGAACCAATGATAAGTACTTCAGAGACTGGTATGCACACAACAACTTAGAGATACCAGAATATGTGAAATCTGTACACCAACAAAGTGTAAGTGTATTTAGAGGGAGAGAAGCATTGGCCACCATGAAGAGGAATTCATCCGTGATAATCGAATTGGAAACCTCTAGTTTCTGTAAAGTTCGGCTAGAAGTAGCCAAACATTCAAAACCAGAACTTGATTGAGCAATGTGAATCTCAGACACTGAAATCCAACTCAAAGCAGCACAAGTACGCAGTATAGAAAGGATCCCTTTTAAGGTAATAAAAGGGCAATCATCCATCTCAAGGCCTTCCAAATTCAAACAATTCATAGAAAGCGCAACAAGCGACCTATCAGTAATCAAATGATTCCCAGAAACATTGATCTTACGCAAATTACTCATATTCACAGACAAAACCTCAACTCCAGAATCAGTCACAGCCAAATTACTAGCCTGTGATGCAATATACACAGAATCCAAAACATAATCTGTACTCGGATAGCTAATGTCCAACTCTTCCAAAAACGGAAACAACTCAGCAATAACATACAAATCAGAATCACGCAAAAGAGTTAGATTGCTACATGTCAAAACCCTCAAACCCTTTAATTTCCGCCCTAATTCCTTCAAACCCTTAAACGGTAATTTCTTATGATTCGAGATATCAAGTTGTTCGAGATTGGATGTATACGAAACGGAATTAGCAAGATCAACAAGCACAGGATCAAGGTCACCACTGAAATTACTAAGATCAATAGATTTAAGATTTGGAAATCGATGAATGAGTTTAGATATGGTACCGTGGGTGAGCAGAGTCGAATCTATCACCGATAAACCGATGCGCAGACGATTAGTGAGAGCAAGGAACTGTTTGGACACCATAGAAAACGACTCCAAGTCGGATTTGTGATGAAGACGACTGAATATCAGTTCCCAGCATTCTACCGGCAAATCCTTGCACCGATTCGCCATTGATTTTAGCTAATTAGGGCTAAAAGTTAACATACAAATGAAACCGACTCGAATATCGAGAGAGAATTCGGAATTCAGTTACGAATTCCGTTCTGGCGAATTTTGGAATTCAGTGTACTTTACAAGTGAATTTTGGATCGAGGCTACTCTACTTTTAACAAATTGTTGAAGTGGGTCTTTATCTTTTCGTTATTGATAGACCAATCCAAGAACTTTTTGATTTTGTCCATTTCAAAATTTAAATTTCAGATCTACAAAGAAATAGCCCCCTTCTTATTTAAAAGTGCCTGTTTTGAAATTGAATTTTATTTTGACATGTAGTTTATATTTTTTCCTCATAAATATTAAAATTTCACAATTTTTGAAAAATTATGCAAACTTCTCCATCACTAAATAATTTTTCAATAGAGCAATTTTAGTTTATAAATAAATGAAATATATTAAGATGTCGGATGGGTTGATGTGTAGAGGGGTAAAAGAGGGATGGGAAAGAGGGCGGAGATGTAGTCGAAGAAAGGGATATGTATAATTGGTTAATGAAAAAAAATTCTCGTGTTTTCTTTTAAATATTTATACATGTGTGACGTGTGGAGGACACTAATTAGAATAGAAAGTTAGTATGTAAGAGTGTGTCCCTACTTGTTTGTCTTGTTGCCTTTATTAGTATAATAAATAGGACTACTCCTATGGCTTATTATTCTTCGATCTCTATGATTATTTAATATTTCGTAGAGTATGTTTGTAGTATTATTTCGTTATAGCGTTGTTATGTTACTATTTGTCATTTATGTTAATATTTATTGTCTATTGTATTTGTTGAAACATGACACCTGAGTCTACAGTCTAAATAGGGATGAACATGACTCTGATATCATGTTAGATATGACATCTAGGCCTGGGCATATTTCTGTTCAAACCGAAAAAACCGACCAAAGTAAAAAAAAATTAATTTCGATTTTGGTTTTTCAGTTTGATAGGTCGGTTTCGGTTTTTAGTTTTAAAATTTCAGTTATTGGGTTCGATTTTTGGTTTTTAACAAAATTAATTCGGTTTAACCAAAAAAACAAATTTTAATACATTAACACTATATTACACTTAGGGCTTGTTTGGGGTGATGGATAAGAATAAATAGTCCTGGGATAAAAAAAATAGCCTTGAAATAAAATTTAGATGTCCTGTTTGATTGACATGTTTGGGATAACTTATCCACAATTTATAGCATAAAGATGGAATAAGTTATTCCAGGATAACTAATCACAGAATAGGTAATCCTGGAATTACTAATTCTCAACCAAACGATCTCTTACAGCCCAGCCTATCCAATGTCAATAGCCCATTAAATTTGGCCCAATCTGGCATTTGGGAGTAACCCACTGTAAGCTCCCACACTTACGAATTACCCAATTCTAAATTCGGAATCCTAAATTGAAACTCCCATGACTGAAAATTGAAACCCCTAAATACTACACTCTCACAACTCACATTTCGACGAAACAACAATGACTCTCATCGACCCATCTCACGACACTCATCCGATAGTCCATCGCCTCCGTCCGTCCTCCGTTCTCGTCACTTGTCAAGTGTAGACATAGTGATTGTTGACTGAGAGTCAACCTCCGTCCTCGCTCTGGTTTTCTATGTGTTGGTTGTTGTGTTGTTGATGGCTTGATGCCTCTTGATTCCTGTGTAGTGTGTACTGTCTTCGGTTGGTTGTTTGGCAGTTCAACAACCGAGAACAAGTCGGCACTTCATATGGGGTTTGGATGTTAGCAAATGGCCAGTTTGCTTAATGTTGAATTGCTGATAGAATTAGAACACTAAGCAAAATTTTCCTAGCACATATATGTGTGAATTTTTTTTAAATTGCTGATAGAAGTTGAATATGAGGTAAATTTGTTCAGCAACTCTCAGTGTAATCTCATAAACCGAAAATCGAATGGAAAAAATCGAATCGAATCAAATTTATTTCAATTTGGTTTGGATTGATATTTTCACCAAATCGAAAATCAAAAAACCGAACCGAACCGACCTGAATGCCCCGCCCTAATGACATCTGGGTCAAATTCAAACTCAAAAACTAGCTAAGAAGGGAAGGATGGCTCAAATCCATATAAGGAGATCACTAGTATATTCCCTAACCAATGTGAAACTTTTATCCAAACAGTATTTTTATTATGTCTTTTACTAGATTGATTTTATATTGAATCGAGGTCTATCGAAAACAGTCTATTTACCTCTAATGTAGAGGTAACGTGTCACACTATATTCCCTAGACCCCATTGTGTGAGAGGTTGTTTATTGTTGTGTTGGATATTTGTATGATAATAATTAAAACGTTTGTTGAAAAAATCAAAGTTGTAATTATATTATATATATAAATCAAAGTTGTAATTATATTATATATATAAATCAAAGTCGAACAAATTATAATATTTTTAATTTATTTATACCACAAAATATAGAAATTAATCTTTAAAATACCAAATTATATAGAATTAGTTTAACATATAAGATAATGATAGTCGTATTTTGAAAAGAAAAAACAAACAAAAATTATGGAATAACTGGAAGTTTTGCGGCATCACTGTTCCTAACTAGTGAAAAATTATTTTATCTCCCTCGATTCGATCAATAATGAGATTTCTAACTAGTGAAAGTTTTGTGACATTGATGTTCAATGCAACTCAATCGATCCGTTAATCCATTTAACAAAGAATAAGATACTCGATTAATTTGATTGAATTTCAAAAAAGTTACCACAAAATAGATTTCTAGTGATATCTAAGTTTTTTATTCTATTGAAATATATAATTGTCTAAATCTTATCAGAATTTGTAAAGTGAAACGAGCATATGTAAATTGATCTTAAGATAAAGTCCAGCTGATAACTTAAAAGATCATGTTAATTATAATTAATAAATTATACTTTATAGTAGTAGTAATAAAAAAGCAATCGTTTACAGTAGCTAGCATTTGGGGTTTTAACTACAACTGAGAAAAAATCAAATAGAAAAAGAAAAATGCACTAAAGTAAAATTAAAAACATGCGGTTTCAAATTCAATGGAGATCGTGAAGACGTGAACCATTAACTATTAGGCGAATGGTGGCGAGTCCGGCTGAGGCGGAAGCTCAAATGGTGGAATTACTGCAACTGGCGGTGCTTGATCGGGAACTAACGGTGACGGAAGAAATGTTTCTGGCGGTTGATCAGGAATTACAGGTGACGGCAGGAAATTGACTGGTGGTTGATCAGGAAACACCGGGGACGGCATGAAATTGGTTGGTGGTTGATCAGGAAACACCGGTGACGGCAGAAAGTTGTTTGGTGGTTGATCAGGAAACACCGGTGATGGCAGAAAATTGGTTGGCGGTTGTTCAGGAATCAGTGGAGACGGCAGAAAACTGTTTGGTGGTTGATCGGGAATCACTGGCTGGTCATCTGCTGGCGGAAAAATAGGGACAAGCGGTGTAGCTGGTGGTAAATTTTGTTCCGGCGGTGGAAGAGTGAAAATTGGAGGTGGAGAAAATATAGGGGCAATTGGTTCAGCTGGGGGGAAATCTTGTTCTGGTGGAGAAAATATGGGGAAAAGTGGTGTAGGTGGGGGGAAATCTTGTTGTGGTGGAGAAAATATGGGCACAAGTGGAGTTTCTGGTGGAAAATCTGGTGGTTGAGGGGTTGGGAGGGGAAAATCGGGTACCAACGGAGGAGGAGAAAATAGAGGAAAATTGGGAGTGTCGTCTGGGTCAGGAGGGGACCACCAAGGGAAGACAGGTTCCGCCGGTGGAGGTGGCGAAGCAACTAGTGGTGGTGGGAAGACAAAGAATGGTGGAGATTCTGGCGGAGGTGGGGAAGGAACAAAAGGTGGTGGTGGAGGAGAAGGTGGCGGCGGAGATGGAACTAACGGAGGAGGTGGGAAGACCGGTGGTGGTGAAGCTGGTGGCGGAGAAGCGACTATGGGTGGCGGTGATGGCACTACGACCGGTGGAGGAGATGAAACAACCGGTGGAGGTGATGGAGTAACGAGTGGAGGAGGTGATGGTGTTACTATTGGAGGTGAAGGAACGAGAGGTGGTGGGGATGGGATAATTGGTGGCCGTATAACCACTGGGGGAGGAGACGGCAAAATCGGAGGACGGAACGGCGGAGCTGGGCGGCGCGGTGAGGGTGAAGGGGAAATTGGTTGCGTAAATGGGTTGTTTTGTGAATTACGAGGGAAAGGCCATTGACCACAACTTCCAAAGAGGTATGAAAATAAAGGATCACAATTACGCGAAGATGACGAAGACCTTCCTCTTGATCTTCTCCCACCACTGCTTCTTCTACTTCTTCCTACGCCGCCGCGGCTTCTTCTCTTCTCTTCTCCATTAATCCCACTTCTCGCTTCCACTACTAAGGTTGTAGAAATCAAGAGCAAGGCTATCAAACTCAGAATAACAATGTTAATTTTCATCTCGAATTATTCAATTAGTGTCCTTCATTTTCCATACAATGTTTTGATAATCATATCATGCATGTTCATATATATACAGATTTATAGAGTTATTGAGGAAATGAAATTTGTTAGTGGCACATAGAGTGATCATATGTTAAATGCAACAACTAGGCAACAGTAAATTAATGCATCGATCACAAGTATCGATGGAATGTGAACTTGACCGGAGTCTATCCGCTTATAAAGGTTGGCATATCAAGGTTAAGCTTGTGTTTATTGCAGGATGATTGAGTAGAGTTAATGTCATTTAGTTGAGTTGGATTTTAAAGGTGTGAACAAAAAATGAAGAGTTGTGACTCTCCTGAAGAGTTGTGACTATGCCGAAGGGTTGTGAATTTTATGAAAGATTGTGTCATTTCTAAAGGGTTGTGACCGTTTGAAAAGTTATGCGTTTTTCAAAGTGTTGTGACCTTTCTGAAAGGTTGTCTTCTTTCCAAAGGGTTGTGACCTTTACCCTTTATTGGCTATAAATAGAGAGTTTTTCTCTCATTTTTCGGAATCGAATTCTTCCCTTCTTTTGCATACATTTCTTACAAAACAAAATCGATCGATCGTGTC
>JAJOOH010016894.1:0-45045 GCA_029582605.1 Solanum gracilifrons
TATATATATGTCTGTTAATAAAATTTTGATGTTGTTGATTTAGTATTTTGGTTTGATGTGAAGCTTACTTAACGACTATTATTGCCTCGCACCTTTTGAGACTTGACATGGTACGATAGATATCGAATTATTATATTAAAATAAAAAAATGAGATTTTTTATATTGTTATTTTGAAATTATAGTATTTGTTATGCATTATAATTTTCTTTTGGTATTTTGTATGATATTCGGTATTTCTTAACAAAATGCTAAAACATGAAATACTATAATTACATATATAGTATTAATAATACTAAAAGATATGTAACCTAGTATGAGGACATATTATTGTTTTGACGTTGGGATTTTGACTATTCTATCTTAATTGAAATGTCTTTTTTTTTTTTGAGTAATTGATTAACGAAGGAGATTGATTTTACTTTCTTTTGAATATTGTATACGTGTTTAAGGTGTTAGTATGATATAATTGAGACTTTTTTAAAGAGCGAAAATCATAATTCTCTATTATACGTAAGTCAAAGTCAAACAAATTATGATTATTGACTTACCAAACCACAAAATATCAAAATCAAACTTGAAAATGTTGAACCATACAAATTAATTTGTATGATAATGATATACTCCTATATTTTTGAGAATCGAAATTACCAAACTATAGTTTTAAATATCGTGCCATGCCACCCTAATTATTAATACTCGCATGAGCAAAAATAATAATTTATCAAATTCAGTTAATAAAACTTTGTTCAGAATTGTCAGGACTGAAGAAAGTAACACGCGAATGATTAGCAGTGTTTTATTTGTTAGAGATTTTACAAAATATAATTAAATGACATATTTCGTATCAAAATTTATTTATACACAACAATGCCAAAACATTTTATAAATAAATTTTATAAATCCGATCTAATGTGAGAATTTTATACAAGTATAAAAAAATCTTATATGTTGAACTTTCTACATATGTATGCTATATATAAGTATTGATATGGTATATTAATATAGTGCGTATATTCTCAAAACAAAATATAAAATGAAATAATAGACATTTAAGTTCATCAGAAGATGAAAAAGAAGAAGAAGAAGAAATGACATTTTTGAAGAAAAAAACTTATTTTTAGTTTCTCAATCTTTGGTGAATGTTTCACGCAATCGACATTTTTCAAGTAATATTGTTAGTTATTACATATAATATTAACAAAATAGACATAGATGACATGTTAATTTTTGTCGGAGAAATGAAAGGCTCAATTAGTTATATTGTAAAAGTGTGCTTACTTGATCGAATGAGCTTATTACATTTAAAGGAAAATATAATATTATTGTAGAACGAAAATTATTTAAGTTCAGATTTTCCCCTACTTCAATTCTAATTACTTATATATATATATACGGTTTATTATAGTTGTTTAATATAAAAAAATTAAAGTTAAAAAACCTATTCATCTATGGATTATAACGAGGATTATAATTTATGTACATCATCAACATATATATATATATATATATATATATATATATATATATCGATTATGGCTTATGGCAGCCTTGGTCACTGGAGTGAAACCAACGCTGACCCCTTCTTTTGTATGCTCTAACTTGGTATCAGAGTAGACAGAGGTCCTGAGATCGAATCTCACCGCCACCCAAAAATCAAAAAGAATTTCTACGTGCTTGGCCCATTAAAAAAAATCAGGCCCGCACGTGAGGGGGAGTGTTGAGGATATAATTAAAATAATAAAAGTGTGTTCTCTCTAACAGCTTAAGCTTTTAGATAAGATGGTCACACACTTCAACATTTAACCAAGAAATTATAGATGTAAAATATTCTAGTATTAATTTTACATTTGCAGATAATATTTTTATTATATATATATAATAATTGAAACATCAAAAACTATTTGTTTGGTTCTTTTTCACTAGTTTATCCGCGATCTTATTATTCGTTATCAATCATGCGGATAATGTTAGTAGAATCAATTTGTATTTTCAAGAGTTGGGTTAAGTTCTACGGCTAGTTGCAATTCCCTTTTCAATGCTTGGAGTTCTGCCATCACAGGGCTTGTGTGAATGTGATCTCAACAAATCCCAAACTCCATTGACCAGTATGACTCCTATTTGAGATTAACACTTTTCATATATGATGGTTTTTTGTTATTTGGTCATTTCTTATAGTATCAATGTTCTTATCAATGGTCTTATTTTTTTGCTGAAGGGATTGTTATTTTTTTGTTATTGAATGTATACTCTTAATAGAGTTCCAAAGTTATTGAATATCTAACTCTTAATGGACTTCCAAAAGTCTATCCAGTAATTGATATTATGCGGATAATGTTATTCCACCAACATGGTGACTCAAGTGTAAAGCAATTAAAATCTCTTCAAATAAAAGACCTCTAACAAATTTATTTTTATTATATTTTATTATATAAAATGATCATTTGTATGTATTTATAATTTATAACTTTATATGATAGATAAGTATCTTATATATAACTTATTTGTTTTTATTATATTTTATTATATAAAATGATCATTTGTATGTATTTATAGTTTATAACTTTATATGATAGATAAGTATCTTATATATAGCTTGAGAAGTTCTTTAAAAAAAAAAAAGTGTTAACCAATTGTTGCAATATAATACATTGGTTCTTGTTCTAAAAAATTTCGTTGGTAGATAATAATTTTTAAGTAATTTAATTCAAAGTTCTAAATTTTAGATAAAGTTTTACTATTATTTAATTAGAATTTCAATTTTGTTCACTCAATTCCTAATGTCATGACTATAAAAGAAAATAATGAACTTTTTCTAATTATTAATTGCAATTTGGTTATATGTACATATATTAGTAATAATATTCTAGTATTTATGAGAAGACTTTGCTTAAAAAAAATTAAAATTAATTGTAATTTAAGATAAATAAAAACGGCAATAATGTATCAGTTAGTCTAATTCCATAAATAAGGTTTAAACATGACATATCGTACGTAAATCAAATCCCTACTTGAAAAATAAGTGGAAATGGGTTATAACTATTCTTTTACTTTCAGAAAAAGAGTTATATTTACCGCTCGTCATATTTTTTTTTAATATATTTGTCCATGTCATCCAACTTTAGACACATATATTTTCCCTTTGACGGTTAAGTTTCATATTCCCTAATTTCATTATCATATGCGACACCTACATCTACATGACATGCCTACATGAATATATATATTTAATTCAATTAAAATTTCTTCCTAATTATTTAATAATTATACTCAACCAATATTACATAGAGAGACCTCAACTCTATCAGATTGCAAAATGGCGAATCAGAAAAGAATCCTTTTACTATATGGAATTACATTAAAGACTACGAGGTTTTTTTTATTACAACATTTTTTCACATTCTTGATTTTTAAGTAATTGGGTATATGTTAAGAATGATTTATGGGTCACCGATATTTATTTTTTTTAAATTTTGTTTGTTATTGTTCAGGTGAAGGTACCCTTTTAAGCTCTGCTATCCTAATAGAGTAGCAATTGATGTCAGGGGCGGAGCCACCCTTAGGGTGTCAAGCGATACTCTTTCGTTGGAAAATGACATTGTATATAAATGTCAAATTTGATTTAATAATATATATACAAGTATTGATACCTCTTTACATAAGTTGAATGTTTAGTCTAGTGGCTAAAGATTTACGAAAATTCTTTGAGATTGCATGTTCTAGCCTTGCCAAGTAAGATGATAAAAGTGAGGAATACAAAATTTAACTGAGTTGGATGCCAAGGATACATATATTTAAAAAAAAAGTATGATAAAGGACAAGTATAACCCTTTTATGAAAGTACTATAAGGACAAATATAATCCTTTTTAAAAAAATAAATATTATTTCCAAGTTATTTATTTACCTCTTGATCCAAACTTGAAATAATAATTAAATTTATTTTAATGGTTCAAGAATACACGAGTTGTAATTACCAAATAAATCAAAGGTGGGAGTAATAGAGCTGTGCATTGTGATGAAAATAGATAAGTTACAAGTGAGGGGAAGATGTATCATATATAGTTTTATAATCAAAGATATGTATTTATAACTATAATAATTCTAAGTAATGTTTTTTCGTGCCTTCCGTCTTTCATAATAATCATTATCTACACGTTAAAATTATTATGTTTGCTTTGTTGTAGAGAATCTTAAATTCTCAAGGGATCGTTATTGATAGACTGTCTGTTTCGAAAATTAATAAATTCAATCTTTGGATTTATTGCTTCAGAGTTAGGCAAACATTTTTTATTGCTCCAAATCTTATACAAATGAGACTAATCTTCTTGATCGAAACTCATGCTCCGATTAAGCTTTGTAGAGCTGAACGTATTTGATCTTAACTTCATGTGTCATTTTCTGATACGTTGAGATTGTAAAATTGGATTTTGACACATATATTAAGGTGTGTCTGAATTTTATTTATTCTTTTTTACCGATTTAAGAGACGAGCAAAATATTATGAGATTTTAAATAAATGTCTAAATGTCTGCCTTTCATGCTTTTAATTTGGCACGTGTTGTCGACATAACCTCACGTGTTAGTCTCGTGTCTTTCTTCTCTCAAGTTTTCTATTTCTAGTGATAAATTAATAAATTAATAAGTTCTCGTTTTGTCATACATTTCAAAATTGAAATTTAAAACTTGCAAATTTGTATTTTTGAAACTCGAAATTGTGTTTGGACATATTTTACTTGTTTTTTTTAAAAGTTTCTTGAATGGAATTAAAATAAAACTTGAAATATTTTGAAGAATTTTCAAAATCTGATCAAATTTATAACGAGACACATAATTGAACTTCTTTTTAAAATATAATCTAAAATTTATAATCAAACGCTAGCTAAATAATGCACTCTTACGACAATGTATAATTTAAGACGTTGAATTACTAAGTATTAATTTTATTATAATGATTTATTTCCTATCAAGTCTCGATCATAATTCATAATACAGCCTAAGCCGACCATTTTCAAAGAAAAATTATATACCACGTATCAAATAGTTGATCACCATACAAAATCTAATATTTTTTATTTTTCATTCGGGATATTAGAAGATTTCGATTAAATTTCAATTATACATTACAAAATTCATTTTGGTGGCGATGCTTCAAACAATTTTTTTTTTTCAAAAGCTTAAATCAAAGTTCTAATTAAGAGTAAAGATCACAATCATATCATCACCATCTTAATTAGTCAAAATTGATTTATTATTATCAAATCGTTGACAACAGTGCAAATGCCAACATTATTTTTTGCTAGATTTCTGGATGGGCGTGAAATCATAATAAGTTTGTCTGATATAAGATTGGAAGATTTGCAATGGAGTGCGGTCACAAATTAGTTGGCTGTTGAAAAGTTTTAGTAAACTAATACAAATTTAATTGGTTGATACTTTTCCGTTTAGCTATAAATTTTGAAATTGAGTAATATAAAGTCTGGAATTATACAAATATAATAAAACTTGAAATAACGAATTGATACAAACATAAACATATGAACTTTAAACAATTATACAAAATATATTATACAAATTACATTATATAAATTATATTATACAAAATCCAAAAACTACACGTTTATACAAACTTTAAAAAAGTTATACACAAAAAGATTGAATGTATATGATGACAAAACTGAAAAACCAAAGGAAATCATCGTCATATACAAATACAAATCAAACAAAGAATTGTTAGTTGCGAATTATACATATACAAACGTGACTAATTATACAAACTCAAAGTCATCACATGTAATTGATGGTTAATGTTAGTCACGAATGGTAATTATAGTAAACTATATCTATGACGCCTATGATGAGTAATTAAATAGTATAAATTTGTTTAACGGCGTAATTTTCCAAAAAAAAAAAACACGGCTATTTGTGATTCCTCCCTCACGCACCCACCCGGACAGAAGCCCGGTCCAGATTCTTCCCGTTTTTCAAAAGCCCAATGGATTGGGCCAGTCAAAACCCGATTTCGACACATCTGATCTTCCCCAAAATTAAGCAAACTGAAATATTACAATAAGAAAATTTTTTTGCTACAATCACCAAAACCTCTCTTTTCTGCTCCAAAATTCTTCATTCTCTCTTTCACAAGCCTCAGTTTAGCCTGCTCAATCTGCCTCAGTTGCTGAATCAAAGGAGGAAAGAACAGAGGATAGAAAGAATCAGTCACCAAAAGATGAAGACAACCAAAGGAGGCAAAGTCATGAACCCTACCGATGCTTATCGCAAGGAGATTCGCAAGCGAGAATTGAAAAGGGTAATTTTTTCTTAATGCACTTCTTATGAATTATCAATCAATCAGCTTCAGCTACACTTCAATTAAGCTAGTTGGAATTTGCTAAAAAAAATCTATATTAGTTCAATACGGGTTTTTGAACTTCATAATTATAGGAAAATCCCATCGTGGCCCTTTTTTTTTTTTTTTGTGTGTGTGTTGTAAACGTAGTTTTATGGTTCATTGCAAGTCCCACATCGGTACTACAAAGTGCTAATTGGGCAGCTTTGTCCATCAATTTGACAAATGTGAAGAAATTGACATACATGGCATTTCTTTTGTCATCTACTGGGATTAAGTGGCACTGTGCTCCTTGTGGTCTTATGTTGTCTTTTACTGCTGATTTACGTCCTTTCTTGCTTTCTGGGAGGTTTATGGAATTGTTGCACTCTCTTGCTTTAAAGTTTCTATTACAAAATCAAGGAAAATCCAGAGATGAGATGAGTTAATTAGTTTTAAAGGAAAGTTTGTTTATTTAAATTTGGTTTTGATTGCTGTTAATAATGCTTGATTCTTTGTGTTTTTATGCTTCCACAGAACAAGAAAGAAAGGAAGAAGGTTAGAGAAGTGGGCATCTTAAAGAAGGACCCGGAGCAACTAAAAGATCAAATTGATAAATTAGAAGTGATGAGTAAGTTGCTGCACATTTTACAATTTGTAGTATACCACTTGTTTATCAATCTAGGTAAGTTGGGTGTTGGACATATTATGAGATTGATTAAGATTTTGAAAGAGAGGAAGGACCATCATGTGATATTCAGTGACATAGAGAAAACATAGATCAATGCCAATGAAAGTCATTTGGTGGATGTTTGAGAAGAAAGGAATTCATATTAAATGTATAAATCAAATGATAATATGTATAAAAGAAGTTGTGTGAGAATAGTGAGAGGATATATACCAGGAGTTTCCCTTAATCAGAGTTTACATCAAGGATATGCCATGAGCCTCAAACTTGTTTACCCTTATTATATAGGTCCACTGTAATACTCGCAGTAACAACCCATCAACGAACTTACCAATACCAGTAAAGTTTATCTTCTTCATCTCAAAATATACCAACGTCACTTTAACCTTATCTTTGCTGTCATCAACCACCAAGGCACCAACCCAACACCACCTTTGTACTATCAGTGGTGAATCTCCTCCACCTAAAATTCCAACCTTCAAATCACCTCTTTGTAACTAAGAGAAAACCAATCGGTCCTTCACCTCCAAAAAATCCTCCAGTGAACCTGTAAGAAACCACCACCGAAACCTCCCCTTCTCCATTACCCTGTTTCATTAATTCCTTTCATCCTCTCCAAGCCCCCCGGTCCATTATGCCTCGACCCCAAGTTTCCTCACACCAGTAGCTCTTGGAAATTTCTCCATTATCAAAAAAATTATACATCAAAATTCAAATTGCGATTAAAATTATTGTTTTAGAAACAATTGTATGATAGTGACAGTTCTTAAGACAAAACTTACTTAAGCATATCAAAATAAAATTTTACATAGGCCAACTAAAATCAGAGGTCATCTGAGATGGTTTTGCAATGTTACACTCTGATCTTCATATGCACCCATTCTAGATGCGACAACTTGACTACTGAAGGTGATTAAGAGGGATGTGGTAGATCTAAAATTATACTGGAAAAAATATCAAAGATGTATGACCTCTCAAAATCAATGCGAACTTAAAGGATTCATATAGAGAATGCCAACTACAACTAATTGGGATTAAGACTTAGTTGTTTTGTGGCATTCACATTAGGTCCTGTGCTTACTAGAAGTCCTTGATTTTAGTAGAGATTTCATATTGAATAGTGTATGATTTTGAAACTCTGGTTTTAGATAATTCCTAATTTGTTTTGCAGGTTGGTTTTTCTAGTATTTGAATGAAATGAACTCGAATAGAGTGGGATGCCAAGTCCAATGTATTAGGATTGAGACTGATTGATGGGATTGTGGTTCATATTATCTGAGTGTTAATGTTTCATAAGGTCCTAGGTTATACAGAATGACTTACAAGCAACAAGAAGTAGTACTCTTATTTAATGTTACTTCAATTGCAGAGCTTCTATCTAATACTCCTAGGTTGACAACCTTTTTGATAAATGGTAATTGTTGCTTTCCGTGAAACTTTAAAGTTTTCTGGCTGGAGCTCATCTCTGATAACCATGAAAGAAGTGTGGAATTTTGGTAGCTCTTATGAAGGGTTTAATGACATGCATCATTCTCATGGAGTAGAATGGCATTAAAATTAGTTATAGGGCTGGCTATCAAGAAAAAAAAGGATAAGTACTTAGAGCTTGTATTGTAATCCAGAATTTCATTGAACTTTTTGTGCTTGTCTATTCTTATTTTAATATGAAGATGTCAACATATGCAGAGGCTGAGGGTGCACTAGATAAAGCAAGGAAACATAAAAAGAGACAACTTGAAGATACACTTAATCTTGTTCTCAAGAAAAGAAAGGTAATGTTTCCCATGTAAAAATTTCAGATACATCTATGCAATACTTAAGGTATCTCCTTGTTTAGCAAGTACTTCCATTTGAGTTATTTGGGATCTTATTTGAGATCTAATGTAACCAAAAGAGAAAAAATAGAGTTCATCTCTAGTTTCTTACAACTGGGGTGGTCATGTCTGAATCTTTTCTTTCATAAGTCATTATTGATCTAAATTTAATAGGTGCAACTCATTTCTGCATGGCTAGGTTCTAATTTTCTGACAGAAATGTAAATGTTGGAATATTACTCAGGCGAATTTTCAGGTCGATTTTGGAGAGAGAATTAGAGATCTTTAGATGAGAAAGAGGCTGTTAACTAGCTAAGATGCATTAGATCATATTCTTCTACAAGTCTCAAAATTTGCAGGGGGCTGAAGATGTGTGGCAATTTTATTAGACTAATGTTGTATCCTCCATCACCACCATTTTGACAGTGTTGGTTTTTCCTTACCTTCTCCCTTTATTCGGTACAGGTTAATGATAAAATTCAGTTTAACCATTTTTAAAAACCAAAAAGGAAAATATGTTCAATAATAATCATGGTCTGGAGTAGGTTTAGACGTCAAATGTGCCATTTAGCTTGTAAGGATTATACTGGTGATATTAGTACTACTTGTCTTTCCTACTAAAGCTACTTGATAAAGTTAGCAAAGCCTCATGGAGTCAACAAGTGTTCTGAATTCTTCTTGAAACTCCTGATCATCCCCCCCACCCCCACCCCACCCCAATTGACAACATGGGTTGAAAGATAAGACTTCTCTGAAATTACCATTTGTTCCCTGCGTCTGAAGATTAACCAGACTCTGCCTCTCACTGAATGTCTTGTTTTAACCAATGAATGCAAGAGTTGATCACATCATCTTAGATATTTAAAGGAGGTATCTGTCATTCACCTATTGCTCTTCGAATCTCTTCATTTTCCAGAACAAGTTTTTAGAAGGGTAAGCAGGTCTTTTTTTATTTCAATTCGCCAAATATACCCCAATGGTACTGTGTAGTAACTAGTAAAATTTACCATTTCAAGAATGTAGATACAATCTGGGTCATTCTAATGTAGAAAGGACTTCTAACTTGTGATGAAAGAGTAATTATTTTCACTAGGTTGAGTCTTTGAATAATTGTTAGCAGATAATACATCATGGTAGGCCTGCTGCAAGTTTGGTGATGGTATCTCTCATAGTTTAGCTGGTAGACTCCAGAGTTTACTTGGACTGTACAGGAAGTTAAGTGTACTCTCAAGTTAAATTTATTTTGCTGCTATATTTGTTTCTCATGTTGTGATGTTTATGTTTTCTTTATCGTGGTTGCGACTGATGAACGCATCTAGTGAAATTCTATCAGCTTCTTTTCCTTTTGATTTTATATTTTGATTGGGATGTTTTGTTGCTCACTGGCATTGCTTTTTTGTTAGGAATATGAAGTGAAAATGAAAGAAAAAGGTGAAGAGCCAGTAATGTTTAGGTAACAGACGGCCTCTTGTTTATCATTAATGCTGTTAGAAATGGCCCTTTCTCCTTGATACTTTTACATGCTTTTTTTCTTGCTTTCTCTGCAGTCACCTGGGCCCCCCTCGAAGGCGTACGGCTGCAGAAGAGGAAGAAAGGATCAAAGACCCTAAACCTGAAGTAAGATCATACTTCACTCTTCTTTTTTTTTACCCCCTCCCCCGGGAGCTCCCACCTCTTTGCTCCCTTGGTGACTTGAACTCACAACCTTAAGGTTGGAAGTGAGGGGTGCTTACCATTCAAGCAACTCTCTATTGTCTATCGTACTTCACTCTTATTTTTTATGGAAGTTGCTTTTGCTGATCCATGAACAACATGGCCTATGTGGATGCAGGACTCCGTTTATTATCACCCTACCCTGAATCCTACTGGGGCTCCTCCTCCTGGAAAACCTCCCATGTTTAAATCATCAATAGGTATCTATAGTTCTTTTTCTCATCTTAATTTCATATTGTTCTCTCTCTCTCAACTCCCTCTCCCCAGCTCTGATAGTTCCTGCTTCAAACTACAGGACCTAGAATACCATCATCAGCTGCATCATCGTCAATGTCAGATGCAGAAGATGGCACTTTATCAGCTCTTCCGCCACCGCCACCGCCACCTCCATTGCCCCCAACTGGTGATGTAGATTCTGTAGATGGGTCTGTGATTCCTGCATCTTTACCTTTACCTCCTCCACCGCCTATGCCCCCAAAGCCTGCAATGACAGATATGGGTGCTTCATTGCCATTACCTCCTTTGCCCCCACCGCCTCCTGGCCCCCCACCAAAGGAACTGATCTCTGGCCATCTTCCACTTCCTCCACCTCCTCCCCGACCTCTTCATCAATCTGCTCAACCTCCTCATTCTGGCATAGGTGGAAATGAAAGGGATAAAAATCTTTCTGAACTGGATGAGAGGTCCGCAACAGAGCAAAATCAGGTATACTTCTTATTAATAAGATATTTGGGACATTTGGATAAATGATTTATGTACGGTTTCTAGTCCTTGGCCCTAAAGTTATTCACGATCTTGTTAACTTTTCAGGCCTCATCCATGCTTCCCCCACCACCTCCTCCACCAGGGTTGCCATTGAAGTCAGATGGCATGCCTGCTGACTCTGATGCTAAAGTTTTGGAAACAAAAGATCATCTTAAGTTACCTCCACCACCTCCACGGCACCCTTCAGGTCTTGGACCTGCCATGGTCCCAACTTTTCAGCCTGATGTATTACCTCCTGGAATATCTCGGTTCCCTCCACCCCCGCCTCCAACTGATATGCGGCCACCACCTGGAATTGCCATCCAGCCTGCTCCTCCTGGAATGATGGTCCCTCTCTTGCCAAGACCACCTTTTGGACCTCCACTAATGATGAGACCACCGCTTCCACCTGGTCCACCTCCTTTTCAACAGGATGGTGCTAGACTGCTTGCTCCTCAAAAGCCATCATATGTCAAATCAGCTGCTTCAACAGTTGTTAAGAGGCCTCTAGCTCAGCATACACCAGAACTTACATCAATGGTGAGTGATCTTCCTTTATTTTTACTACCTAATTGTTGTCCTCCTGCACTTATTTACATCAACTGTTAAGTATTCTTTAGCAGCATTTCAATGCAAACCTAATATATTAGATTGGAGTGTTATCCCCATCCAAATTGTGGATGAAATCAAGGGGATTATGGGCAAGTTCAAATCCTTGTCCAAAGTTTGCTAGGAGGGTTAAGCACTGTATAGCATGCTAGTTATATACTTTAATTGTTTGGCCTAATATTTTTTAGAAGTTTGTACCAAAACTTCCCTGGTCAAGTTTAAATTTCGTAGGTGCAAATTTCTGTAACACTAGGCTCTTATTAATTTTTTGTCACCCTACAATGCCTTGAAGATATATTTTTTTTCACCAGCAAAAGTCAAATAAAAAACATCAGAAAATAGAAAAAGATTAATCAAAAGATGGAACTGTGAAGTAGAAAATAATACAATTAAAAAAAAAAAAATCGTACAACCACAGTACAGAAAGTGACAAAAGCGAACACGAAAAGAAAACAGCCAAAAAATGAAAATAAAGAACTCAAGAAAGAAAAAGATGTAAACCAAAGTGGATTGGATGGAGGTTGTGTGTTGTCATCAGGAGGCTAAAGAGGACACATCAGGGTTCGAGGTGAGGATGTATCCACTTTATTCATTTAAAATTAAAAAATTGTTGAAGAAACTACAGATGCTTTGAGGGAAAGGCTAAGATTCTGAAACTGTATTTAAGCCAGAGTAGAGGTGTTTGCATCAATTAACTATCACGAATGCATGCAAAGTAAATGATATTTGCTAGACCTCTTAGTTGCAACTCTTCAGGAATAGACATGGAAAGATCTCTATACACTTCTTTTACCTTTCTAGCGTTATCTTAGTGCTGGTGTTGGTTGATGAATAAAACTTTTTGAGGGTTATGCACCTTAATAATCTACTGTGTGCCTAAAAAGATCATTGTCTTGTTGAACCTTTTATCTTATTTTTCTATCCAAAACAATGAAGTAGTGATGAGAATTTTCATGAACACATATAAACCACTTTTATACTGGGATCTGGACTTGTTCACATTTGATTCAACACATCAGTTGTTGCTTTCCTGTAGGTTCCTGCATCTGTGCGTGTGAGGAGAGAATCTGCGCTCCCAAAACCCAAGCCGAAGTCATCTACTGCGGTTACAATCAACCAGCCCGCAGTAACTCCGCCTGTTGTCAAGCATGAATCTACAAGCGCACCTGCACCAAAACCTCAAAGCATTGATGACTCATATACAGCATTCTTGGAGGACATGAAAGCTCTTGGTGCTCTCGAAGGATGAAGTAACATCAAATAGGAGAAAGGAAGAGGATGGCATGCATGCAGAGGAAACAAGTGGCCATTGACAATCTGATGAGTCTGATATCTCTGTGACCATGTCTTGTGCTACTTGAGTGTCCACATCTTTATGGGCTTTGATGTATCGACCATCTCATTTTTTCTTCGTGTGTATGATCTATGATTCATCTGTATTCTGATTTTATCTTCCTCAACATTTTGTCGCCTCTAATGAGCAGCTGATATGCGTTAGTCCAGAGGAAGTAGGACAACATATTGTAAGATGGATTATTTCAAGGAACTTTCTTTTGGCTCTGCTTCCATTGTTTTTTTTCCCTTCCCATCATATAACAAATTGACATTGATTTTGAAAAAAAAAAAAACATTTTTATAATAAACATCCGTACTGTAGGAGAATTTTAATTTTATCTACTTGAACTTTCACTTTGTTGGTGAGAGTTTGATTTCCCATCTTGTAATTCAATATGTTTTCTAACGTGAAATTCTTGGTTTCCATCTGGGGTTTGGTACCTGCATTAGAGCTTGACTACTTCAGATTTGCGTCGCCTAGGGCCTATTCGGAAAGCGCTCCCAAGGAAGGATATTCTTCATATCCAAGGAACTAGAGAGACGTGCTACAATGTCATTTGAATATTGATGGCAATTCTATTAATTTACGAGAACCATATTTTTGTGACCTTGGTAGTCAAATTAATTTGTATGAGTACTCGATAGATAAATTTAAAGAAAAAAACGAATCTGAACAAAAATTAATATATTCCTTTTTGACTTTCTTATAATTGGCATGGTCTCTGTGCAGAAATGAAACCAATTTGGACAAGAATGTTTACTTCAGCTCTTACGTCAATTCTACTCCAAGATCACTATTGTTGCATATTTCTCTCTCTCTCTCTCTCTCTCTCTATCTCTCTCTCTCTCTCTCTCTAATCCTAACCAATAAGGTAAAAGTTTGGGTAGTCAACCAACTTATTTACTAAGATTTCCAAACTGTGTCTTTTTCGTGTGTTTATTTTTTTAATATTTTGACTCCTAATAAAAATTCTTACTAACGTTCAATTACCCTCATTTTATATAGTTATGAACTATATCTAGACTTTAGAGCCAATTTTGTGCAATCAGTGGGGACAAGAAACCAACCAAGATCCATCCAGCCTGTCTTTTGTCAAACAAAATCAGTGTTTTCAGGTCAACCATCCAATATATTATTCTAGTTGTAAATCCATCCAATATTTAATTCTGCTTCTATTTATAACAAACGCTATAGCATGTAAAGTCAACTGCTTGGTAATGGGGCCTCTCATTTCTATGTGCACTTTTTGTCAAATGACCCTTGTGATTAAGAGAAAATGACAGATTGATATGGAAGAGAAATAAATATTTTAATATACTGGTAGTATTTTTAAATTTGCCAATGGATTGATGGGAATATTGGACCAATAACACAGAAGTTGGTATGAGTGTTCAAAAGTTTGAAGCACAAAAAGTTGTCTTTTTTATAGATGAGATTACTTTTGTCTCTGCAGTCAGTCTGCATCCTATGTTGAAAAGACTCTGATGTAACTGCAAATATAACTTCTTCTTTTAGCAATGGGAAGGAGTCATTTTGTCATATTCATCATTCTTTTGAATTTTCTGCAGATTCTTGATCCTTCTTTTTCACTTCCCTTGTGTACTGATTCAAGTAAGCTTCATTCAGTCCATTAGAAGTTCTATCTTGAAAAACTTCTTATTTGCAGTTATCTATTGAGTGAGTATATCTGGTTTTTCGAATTTTATATCTGAACTATCAGTAAATGTTTATCGACACACACCTCAACTATCAGTTGTTCCCTTTTCCGACCTGAACGATGGTGATATTCGAGGTTGAAAAAGGGAACAACTGATAGTTGAGGTATGTTTCAATAAACATTTGGTGATAGTTGAGGTAGGGAACTCGAAAAAAGGATACCTGATGTGTGTTTTTGACCATTAACTCTTATCTATTCTGTTTTTTCAATTTGATAATGATTGGTGCTAGTTCATGTGTTACAGGGGCTCCTTTTCAGCAAAAGACTCCTCTAGCATTCTGTTCTTATAATGGAATCTCATGCTGCAACTCCACTGATGATAAACAACTTCAGACTCAGTTCAATGCTATGAACATTTCTGATCCTGGATGTGCTTCTCTTGTAAAATCTGTCATCTGTGCGGTAAGAAGATACTCTTGTAGTTTCTTGCTCTTTCGATTTCTGTTACTCCTATTTATTGTTACTTGTACTTTGATTATCGTATTAGTATTTTGTTGTAGTTACTGTTTCTTTTTCAGAATGTTTTGCCATGCCATATTGAGTATTTTGCCTTGTTTTTTTCACTTCTATTATTTTCTTGAGCCGAGGGTCTATTGGAAATAGTCTCTCTGTCTCCCAAGGTAGGAGTAAGTTCTACGTACACACTGCCATCCCTAGATCCACTTGTGGAATCACACTGAGCATGTTGTTGTGTGCGGTAAGAAGATAATCGTTGTGATTCCTTATAATTATCTAACCAAAATGAAAACACTTGAATTTTGAACAAATTGATTTCCTATTTTTGTTTTCTTGCTATATGAAGATGTAACTATGAGGTTTAACTCTAGCATTTTTTTATAAAGAACCTATATTATCACAACAATTAGTCCACGTCTAATTATTTCAGCAACCTTTAGTGGATTAAACCAGAAATATGTCATGCCCCTTTAAATTCTTTCTTGTTTGTGAATCTCAAATGATCTATTTACTCTTAATAATCTGCTTCATGGTAGCTCTTTTAGGTATCTTTACTAACTACTAGTATCCGGATAGTATAAGTTTTGAGGATTTAACTTTTGATATCCAGCTTTTCACCTTTTGCAGAAGTGTGATAAATTTTCAGCAGAGCTGTTCAGAACTGATTCGGTTCCTCGACAACTTCCTATCTTGTGCAACTCCACAACTTCAGAAAATTCAACGATAAGTAGCCAAACTAAGAATGACTTTTGCTCTAAAGTATGGACTACATGTCAAAATGTGTCTATCGTAAGTTCTCCTTTTGCTGCTTCTGTCAAGTCCAATTCCACAAAGTTGACAGATCTATGGAAATCACAAACTGATTTCTGTAATGCCTTTGGTGGAGCTTCTGGTGATGGATCAGTATGCTTCGCTGGAGAACCTGTCACCTTAAATACCACCACGCCTATAAATCCTCCAGGCGGTTTGTGCCTTGAGAAAATTGGAAATGGTAGTTACATCAATATGGTTGCTCATCCTGATGGCTCTAGTCGTGCTTTCTTCTCGAATCAACAAGGGAAAATATGGTTGGCTACTATTCCAGAAGTCGATTCAGGAGAGCTATTAGATGTTGATGACTCTAATCCTTTCTTGGACCTAACAGATGAAGTTCATTTTGACACTGAACTGGGAATGATGGGGATTGCATTTCATCCAAAGTTCTCACAAAACGGGCGATTCTTTGTTTCATTTAATTGTGATAAGCAAGGATGGCCTGGATGTGGAGGAAGATGTTCTTGTAACTCAGACGTGGACTGTGATCCATCAAAACTACCTAGTGATAGCGGCTCCCAACCATGCCAATATCAAGCTGTGATAGCAGAATTTACTGCTAGTGGATCTCAGCCTACACAGGTACTTTTGAGAGCCTAATGGATTTTTTTTTATCTCACTTTGTTTAGCTCTGAATGATAATAAATGAATCTCAACTTTCCAGGCAAAATCTGCCAGCCCAAAAGAAGTCAGAAGGATATTCACCATGGGCCTTCCATTTACAGGTCATCACGGAGGCCAGATACTTTTTGGACCGAGAGATGGATATTTGTACTTCATGATGGGCGATGGCGGAGGTATAGGTGATCCTTACAATTTTTCCCAAAACAAGAAGTCATTGCTGGGAAAGATTATCAGGCTTGATATTGATAGCACATCCAGTAAGTCGCTACTCAGTTCTATATATGCTTTTATCGATGATCTTGTTACTACTAAGCTACCTCAACAGGATGTTTAGGGAAAAAAAGATACTAAAAGAGCAATCTGAATCTTCATAATCCTTGCTATATATCAACCAGAAAGTGAAATATCCTTGTCTTAATTATCTCAGCTAAGTTAGAAGTTTATCAAACTCATGACCAACAAATCCATTATCCTTTTCTTACTTTGGAAAATAGATTGGCTGCTTAATTGTCTACTGGAAAGACAAGTAGAACTTAGTAGAAGATAACTATGTGCTTTTTGAGGATGCGAAAATTTCTTCTTACTATTTGTCTTCTCACTTTTTGCTGTGCCTCATTTTCAGTTTCTCTGCATTGGTCATTTTTTCCAGGCATTCTCATCTAAACTTTAGTCCTTTTCATCATTGATCTCAAAAATAGAGAAGTGTTCAACTTTCTTGTATGTTTAAGATTTCACTACTTTATTCTACTGATCTATCAGTTCTTGCCCCTTACTTTGCATCTGGTGCCTGTTCCCTTAGGTGTAGAAGAGATCACGAAGCTCGGTTTATGGGGAAACTACTCTATACCAAAGGATAATCCTTACACTGAAGATAAAGAGTTGCAGCCTGAAATATGGGCTCTAGGAATGCGAAATCCTTGGCGCTGCAGTTTTGATTCTGCTAGACCATCTTACTTCATGTGTGCTGATGTAGGACAGGTAAAGTACATGTCTTTTACTCTCCAAGAATGTAATCTTTTAAATCTTGTTTCAAACAGCTGTATGATGACATTGTGCTCATAAGCATTTTATGATTGTTTCATAGGATAAATTTGAAGAGGTGAATATAATCAGCAAGGGTGGTAACTATGGCTGGAGCGAGTATGAGGGTCCTTACCTTTACACTCCTTCAAAATCACCCCGAGGAAATAAATCTATGAGTTCCATAAACCCCATTTTCCCAGTCATGGGATATAATCATTCTGATGTGAACAAGAATGGAGGGTCAGCATCAATTACTGGTGGATACTTCTATAGGTCCATGACTGATCCCTGCATGCATGGAAGGTGAGCCCTTTTGAATATATCCCTTTTGTGGTGTTAGAATGTCTCACATTGATTGAGGGAGTAGGTTGTTGTCTCCTTATATGGACTTGAACAATCCTCGTCTCATAAACTAGCTCTTGAGATTGAGTTAGACTCAAGGTACATACTGTTAACATGATATCAAAGCTAGACTCATTCCTATTCTCGAGTTATCCAATTTGAGCTTGCATTCTATATTGTCCACGCTTCAAATATCAAGTCTTGCGTGTGTGGGTATCAGAATGTCCCACACTGGTTGATATAGTGACTTCTTACCTCTTTATTGGTATTAGGCACTCCTCATCTCTGACCTAGATTTAGAGATAAGTTGTTCTACATACCGTTAGTCCAAGGAAACTAAGGAATTTTTATACCATCATGTCACCTTTATATGTTATTAGTAGGTAATCTATCACATTTACGGAGACTTAACTATGGATATCATTTGAGTGACATGATAATGTAAAGAAATCTTCACACCACAGTGTATGTAACTTAAACTCTTTCGAAATTGAGTTAGGCCAAAGTTCATTTTCTTAAACTATTGTAATGACAGGTGAAATTTTGCAGGTATCTTTTTTCTGATCTGTATGCAGGTTCCATGTGGGCAGGCACTGAAAATCCAGAGGACAGTGGAACATTTAACACTAGTCAAATTTCTTTCAACTGTGCTCAGAAATCACCAATAGATTGTACTTTTGTTCCTGGAAGCTCAGTTCCAGCTTTAGGCTACATATTTTCATATGGTGAGGATAACAACAAGGACCTGTATGTTCTTGCAAGTAGTGGAGTTTACAGAGTTGTTCATCCGAGTCGTTGTAAATACACTTGTGCAAAGGAAAACTCTTCTGCTGTTGATGATGATATCCCATCTAGTCCTCCTGCTGCTTCCCCTCCTTCAGCAGCAACCATGTTAACAGGTTCATACAGTAACTTTATAGTCATTTTAATGTCATTTATGTTGATCCTGGCTTGTTGGTTCTAATGTATAGAGAGATGCATAGTCTTTTCAATTGACAAATCTTGTACAATAAAGTTATTCTTTTCTCTTTTTGGAGTTGTATCAGATGTAACATATCAATTTCTCTTTTATGGTACAGTGTTCAAACATCATCAGTAGCGTAGAATTCCCTCCCCTTTCCCCCCACTTTCTGAGATACTAACTATTAGTTAGACGCTGACCATATGAGAAATCAACCTTGTTTTATCACGTAAATTCTAATTTATCACCAGTCCAAGGGGATTCTTTAATGAATGAATTCTCTATCAAAATATTCTTTATATATATGTGTAAATAATATCTCGTAAATTGGTTGATGGGGAAAAATACAAAAGTAAATGTCAACTTATGGACAATTTCTGATTCGGACCCACTTGCAAGACATATTGTAACAATAGACCAACACTGCTTGTGAAAAATCCTGCTACGTCCACTGTTTGGAACTACCAAGAAACCATTTGGACAACTTGACTATTATACAGCTATAACATCATTGATGGTCAACCTTTATATGCTATTTAGGAAAAGGAAATTTGTCAATTGAGAATTGAACTGTCATTTTCCCTTAATATCTTTGGCATACCCAACAATCTCCTTTTCTATTCATTTTGCTGCTGCTAAGATCTAACAGTTTGTTCATATTTCAAAAATCAACATAGCATGTCAAGTGTCAACTTCCCCACAGCCCACCTTTTATGTTTGACCATAGTACTTCGTGTTGAATACTTAAATTGAACTAGTCAACCTCATACCTTAAAATACAAACCACAAGACAGACCATATTTGAAACTTCATGGAATCTCAAATTTGTTTCTTTCTGCTGCTGTTAATGTATATGATAAGTTACATACAAACGTATGTAGTGATATTCTCAATTGCACATGTATGTACTTGCTTTAAAAAGTATGTTATAAAAAAAAATTATAAAGACAGGGAAGGTAGAGAAAGCAATAAATGAAATTTCCAAGGCACCTAAGTAGCCCCTATCATATAAAAAACAATGTATTCCAGAGAATATACAGATCATGGTATATTAAAGTGCAAAACTTGTCTATCCTAGTTCCTGGGACTGTTTTCAGATTCCATTCGGACTTCAAATCCGAATTGTCATCTCATGTTACAGCATTGAGGCCGGCCTAGCTGTTGTAATTTGTTCCACATACAAATCATCTGTCTAGGGGACTGGTAATGAGCGGTATAATAGTCGTCTACACATCCAGATTGGGAGAACTTCAAGCTGTGTACATACTGCACAGGTCTTGATGAACTATTAAATTTTTCGACCCACATTCCCATGCTGACATCCTCCATCTTGAACAACTGCACATTGGGGGAGCTAGTTAGCTATTTCATGAGTATTAACTAGTGGAAAGAGATGACATGGATTTTGTCTCACCTTTAGCTTATGTTTATTGAACTCTGAGACGATGAAGTTTGCAATGGCTGATGAAATAATGTAACCCGGTCCATTAGCATAAGGTGGATAATCTTCTTCTGGCCACTCCTGAGGAACCACCCGGAAACAAATATTAGATGAGAGAAACTCAGATTTCGTAGGGTTCTAGAAGGCCGGAATACTGAGTGACTAAGATATTGAAAAGACAAAAAACTAGACAACATCCAGAGATAATCCATGCAGACAACTAGCAATAGTTACAATAGTCTTATTGTATTCCCCTAGAAAAGCAGATCTCTTTCATAGCCACGCCTATTCTAAGCATGTTCATCAGACACTATTAACGGGTAAATGTAAAGCCTCTTCTTTGACAATGAAGCATATGAAAATACTTTGCCAAAAGAAATAGCAGTATTAGGCCTTCTAGCCACATAGAGATTGGAGTAAGAAAAAATTAAAAAGGAACTCCAAACTATTACCTCATATGTCACTGCCCATTTACCATTACGCAGGGGCTTATGATAGTAATTGATATTTCCAACATATAAGCTCCTATTCTCAGGTATCTTATTTATTTCCTTGATAACTGCATCAACTCTAACAAATGTATCATCATCACACTTCATGATATTTTTTGCAAATGCTACATGGACCTGCAACAAGAAAATATCAATATTGTGACGACGTTAATCTGGGGACAACCAACGACAATGTTTATAGGTAATCTACAACTCACCCCATATTCGCAGATGGCAACTGTTTTCAAGACAACAAGATCATAATTGTCCATGAAAGGAACAATGACAATGTCACCAAAGAATTCTGCCTCTTTCTTCAACTCCACATTTATATCCTTCCTAGCATGCTGTCAAAAATCCAATCCATGTTAAACTCAAATTACCAACCTGCAACACCTATGTTAATAGTAAACGATATTCGTAAAATGATGAATATGCTACCATCTACAACCTACCAATGCGACAAAGAATCGAGCCACAACATTTGAAGATTTGATTAGCTGATGCTGCAGCCAAGACCTCCTTATAGCCATTCGCTCAGCAAAGTGATTGCCTGCCGACAGAATGCCAATGAACAGATCCACAGGCTGATCAAGGAGGGGTGGTGCCTTCCATCTGTTTGACATATCAAGATGCCTTTGAGGAGCAAAACTAGGATGTGATGTGGGCAAGGAGGCAGCAAAGACTGAATCGACATCAATGTCACCATTCAAAGACAAACCAGTGGCATCCTCGAGTGCAAATCCCTAAAAAGCATCAGTGATAACCTTCTTTAGTTCAATTCAATAATTCAGCATGAAATTGAAGAGGTGGTAGTATGTTACTCACAATTCGATATGGAAATGAGGTCACATGCCTCCCATCAACGTTCACGTGATAACCCTCAAAACCGGCACTGAGAGTTAGAACAAATAACCTATCCTCTGAAAATGGGAATGGCCAATCAAAATCGACCTTCTTTTTTTGCCCTACTAGCCGGTTTAACCACCAAGATGCCTTTGATTGCTCAGAATGGTTGGTGTCATTATCTCGGATCCAGTTCTCACATTTTACCTGGCCATCAACTGCAAAAGATTCTAGACGTTACCAAAAATGCCGTAACACATACAAATAACAGATTACTGTGTCACAGACTACAAGAGATGGAGATGCAAATGTAACTGATGGAGCATTTTGCTTATTTTTTATTCCATCCAATTGCCAAGAAACCCATGTAGAAAAGGTATTCAAAATAATTGCAATCCCCAACTCATGAGAATAATCCAAGGAATCTACCCATCACGAAATAGAACCTATCCAAGCAATAAGCTCTATACTCAAACTTATTCAACTGCTTGATTATGCACTATAAAAACTTCTGCAGCATCCCCACCCACTACCAACCTCCCAACAAAAAAAAATATACTACCTATATTTCAATTTGTTTATCCGGTTTGACTTAAAGAAGACTTTTCAATGTTGTGGTCTTAAACTAAAAACATGTAGAATGTACCAAAAATGTGCTTTGATCTTGTGATCTTAAACATGTTCATGTGGAAAGTTAGAATTAAGGAGTTGCCAAAAAAGGAAAGAGGATGCTTTTTTAAACAAACTAAAAAGGAAAGTAAGACGAACAAATCGAAACGGATGAAGTAAAGGAACCACCTTTTAACCTCAATTAGTAAATCAAACAGTTTCTCCAGCTAACAAATCTTTTTAAGTTCAACTAATATTAAACATTTGACTTTTCTTAGCAACTCTGCCTATGTGAGTTTCACATTACTGGTCACAAGTACGGATAAAGGAGGAGGATTGCAGTAAGTTAACAGCTAAATGAATCTTCAAAGCTTTTGAATATAAAGGATCATATAGGGACAGTCCAACTAGTTTGGGAATGCGCATAGTTGACCGATTAAACTAGTTCATTAAAAACAGAATAATTTCTTAACGACCAATAAAGTAACAAAAAGAACCAAAATTGATATTCTCACCAGTCTCCTCATCCTCCCTGGACCTCCACCCATCACACCTTTGAGCCGTCCCCCACTGCATCCTATAACAAGTGTTCTGCTCAATCATCGGCTTCCCGCTCCAATCACCACTCAACCGTGGATTGAAGTGAAGAATCCTAGGTGGGTCCTCTCCATCAACAGTCTTCAGACCTTGTAACTCCATCATAAACTGTGAAACCATCAAGAATTGACCTTCCCTCAGCAATGATATCTTTGGATCATGCTCCTGATGAGCCCTTTTCGGCCTCCCCACAACAGTTATATGTGAACCAAGAGTAAGCCCACATGGCAACACCATCATTCTCCCTTTTCCCAAAAACTCAGACCCTGATATTGAAATGGAATGAGGGCATTCTTCTGTCTTGTTACTTTCTACAATACTACCCACTTCTTTTTTATACAATTCAAGCTCTTTCCAGAACTTTTTACCTACCTCAAATGCCTCTTTTGCTGACTTCAAAATCCCAGAAAACCCATCATTACTAGTCATATTCACATAACTACCATCAAAAACCAAACTTGACAAAGGACTCTTGATTTCTCTAATCTTCCTTTCAGGCTTTGATTGATTTGGAACCATAAGTGGGACATCAAGAGGTCGATTTGGGGCTTCTTTTTCTTCTAACTCCTCTTCACTATCAAGCACAAAAGACTTCGAAAACTGCCCTGTACCAAAACCGTCTTGAGAAACTAAACTAAACCCATTTCTGAAAACAAAAGGAACTTCAAGACCCACCAAAAATACATACAAAATACCAAACAAAATCAAAACTTGCAACGATCTTTGCCTACTCAGTGACATGAACAAGTCAAATTTTGCTCTTTTCATGTTTCAAAAAAAAAAAAAAATTCCCTTTTGAGCTTAAACCCTCTTTCAATTTCTAATGATCATGAAGAAATGCAAAAAACACAACAATATGAAGAAAAAGAAAATGGGGTTTCTCTAAAATTTCCAAAACCGACAATTTTACACCAAAATACAAAAACTTTGTTCGTATGAAAGAGGGAAAGTATAGTTTAGAAAAAGATAGAGAGTGTTAGGTCATCAAAGTATGATCACAACTCACAAGCAAGTTCATACATATAGAAAATGTATAGATATAGAGAGAGAAAGAGGAGAGAGAGGGGTTGAGGGTCGGTGGCCTTCCCGGAAGAAGAGAAATGTGGGTATCTTTTTCAATTTGAATTGGGAAAAGCTTTACACTTTAAAAAGTCGACGGAAGAATCTTGATGGAATGTGTTCCACTTTTTGTTTTTATTACTATATTTTATTCCTGAAAACTTATTGGAAATTATTAAATTAAAAACTTTTATATTTGAAATTATTTTTTGTAAAAATATTTTTTTTTTATAAGAAGTGCTCTGTGTTTGGCTAATTTTAATGAAAATATTTGGTTGATAGACCAATTAAGTTATTCGAAAAGTACTTATTAATAATTAAGGCAGCAGATTAGAAGCTAATAAATTATTCATTTATTTTTAATGTTAGTAGAAACTAGCAAAGTGGAGGATACACTAAGTTAAGAACTAAAATTAAAGTCACCATTTCAATTATTACTTTTAGAAGCAGAAGATGTACATAAATTTTAAAGTAAATAATTGAAATTTATAAGACTCTTAAAACTTAATTTCTTAAAGTATACTAATCAATTCACATCTTCTTCAAAACCACTACTTGAAATGGGAATATGAGAGAATCATTTTAAAGTGTATATATATATTATTCAAATATTTTAAATTCATTGATCCAATTATTTTATAATTTCCGCGAAAAAAAAGAAGTTTAATATCAAGAGTTTCTTTATACTTAAGGCTCAAGTACGATATATTTAATTAAGGAGGAAAGAAATTATCTCATCCTACCCCTTAATGGTTAAGAAAAGTTATTAAGTGGCGATCTTAATTGGTGATTCTCCTATTGAAGAAATACGATAGGTAAACTCTTTGTATACTGATAGAACGGATATAACCTTTTAGTATCAGATTCATTTAAATCTAGCATTTTTATAAATACAATAAATTTAATGATGAAAAAATATTTTAAACTTATAAAGCGTAAATTATGTATTCGCCATTGATAATGACAGTAGATTTTTTATACTAATAAATTAATTTATTTTTACGATACATGTGTATATGCAATTTGATTATAGATTTTGACATCCAAGTTGTTATCATATAAAACAGTTTAACCTTTTAGTATCAGATTCATTTAAATCTAGCATTTTTATAAATACAATAAATTCAATGAAGAAAAAATAGTTTAAACTTATAAAGCGTAAATTATGTATTCGCCATTGATAATGACAGTAGATTTTTTATACTATTAAATTAATTTATTTTTACGATACATCTGTGTATGTAATTTGATTATAGATTTTGACATCCAAGTTATTATCATATAAAATAGTTTAATGAAGGTGGGTAAATAAAAAATGTGAACAAGGAAAATAAGTCAAAAGTCTATAATTGTATATAAATTTAAAAGAAAAAAACAAGGAATTTGTTAATGGAAGTCCGCCACTAGCTTAATTTGGGTTAATGTGTTATGCTAGTCATAGTCACTGAAAATCTATATTATAAAAATAAAAAATCAACCTATATATCTATATATATGAGTTGTACGTTTGTTTTAATACGTCTATATGATGTAAATCTAAATTTAAATTTAAATTCAAAATGAATATTATTTACCTAATTAGGAAAGAAAGTCACACCAATTGTCATAATGTATTTATTTAATTATTATTTCTATATCAAAAGGTACTGTTTAGGTTAAAAGAATTCAATTAGACCCTCTTGTCTACCGTTAGCTCCACCACACTCTAAACCAAGTTGTTTTCTATCAAAAGGTATAATTTAATTGAAAAAAATTAAATTAATTCATGTTTTACGTTTGATAAAATGAACCTTCAATCATCATTTTCTCTCGAAAATTTAAATTACAGATTATCATGTCAAGAAAATAACATTTTGCCACTGAATTAACAATTCTTATGACTGCATAGGTTATGAGTTATAACAATATAGTTGAAATTGAATCTCACAATGTTCTTTAATTTTTACTATCTATTGGATTGAATTTTTTCTTTTAAAAAAAGGTTTTGTAACACATAACTTTTGTGGAATAATATAATGATTATTTTTTTTAATAAAAAGGACATTTACAAGAACTTATCATAAACATAAGACGATTAGATAAAGCCACGTTGTTTGAGAGGTTAAACCTTTTTATTAAAACGGTTAATTATTCATTAATTTCTGATAATCAGGGTGGAAACAAAATTTATTTGTTAATTAGTTGGATATAATCCCAAAATTTTATGTGCTTTACAAGAAATAATAAGACAAGAAAGACAGCCATGCTTACAACTACCACATTATTGAACAATCGAACCCCAAAAAGTTTATTTGCAGGTCACACCCCCCCTCCCCCCTCACCGCACTATTTCTCGATAAAAAATTTACTTGTATCTGGTATTTATATTTATGTTAATCTATGAATAAATTACAAATATCTTTAACTTATACTTTATTTCTTATTGCTAATGTTAATTATGATTAATTAATACATAATTTAACTTTAATATTGACTTAATCATTATAAAATAGTATACAGATACTTTCACGTTTTGACCAATTGAATCTCGTATTGGAGCTTAGAGAATCAGGAAATTATTTATAAGGAGTGTTTTCATTATACCAAAACATATTTGAATTAGTCGAATGACGAGCAACTTACAAGTACCATATGATTAAATCAGAAAACGAAATAAAATTTCAGAAATTCATAATATAAAAATTAAAGTTGAATATCTTTGAAAAAAACATTTTGCTTGGGAAAAAGAGAAGGAAGAATAATAATCTAATGATACTTAGATTAACACAATTAAACAAATACCCTATCTAGCAATAATCCCCTTAATAAAAATAAATTTATGGTAGTGAAGTCCTTCGTATTAAGACTTAATTAAAGTTTTTTGTATAATTAGGATTTAGCCATGCAGTACATTTCTCTATAGCATTCCACTTGGATTTGTTGATCTACCTAATAATACTACTACTTGTACTTTCCTTTATTAATTACTATTATATAATTTAAAAAGTGGTTTTCCCCTCCCTACCCCCAACCCCTTCACAACATCTTCACCAAATGGCTGGTGAGTAATCGTCCATTTTTAATTTAAAAATTGTGTTTGAATTTTAAGAATAAAGTTGTGTAAAAAATATTTTATCCTAATATGAGATTTTCCTATATAACTTCAAATTTATTAAATTTCAAATGTGATGCTAAATATCAGATAAGAAATAAAAAATAATAATACAAGTGAAATTTATAGTCTTAATTTTATATTCCTAGTCAATTTTTATATTTTCTCACTTTGTAGTTTTAATTTTTACTTATACAATAAATACTTGCATAACTTTTCATGCTAGTTGAAATTTACTTGATAAGAAATTTATGTATCTTAGGACAAGTGTAGATACAATAACTGTTTATCGAAGCTTTGATCGTTTCATCGGGTCATCAACTTCCTTGACTTGTTAGCTTTACAATAGTTTGTATAATTGTGCTCCATAACAAACTTTATGTTTGCTATGACTATTAATATGTATATTTCAGTATACATATACAAAAGAATCAATTGTATAATCTGTTTCGGTATACATATACAAAAGAATCAATTGTATAATATGTGTTTGTATAAAGCGAGAAAGAGAGAAAGACAAAAGAAAACTGGGCAGGAAAATTTCTGTATTTGTATAATTATAAGTGTATAAGATGAAAATATATATGTATTTCTATTTGTATATACAGTTTTCTCTCGCTTTATACAAATACAAACACAATTTATACATTTGTGTTTGTATAAAGTGAGAGAGGCAAGTGAGAGTGGCGAGCGAAATCTGGGACAGTGGCGAGCGAGATTCTCTGGGGAGAGAGGCGAATGAAAAGATATGTATATATACAGTTTTCTCTCACTTTATACAAACACAAACACATTTTATACATTTGTGTTTGTATAAAAGTGAGAGAGGCGAGGGAGAGACTGCCAGCAAGAAAACGAGAGTGGCGAGCGAGAATTTTAGGGAGAGAGACGAGTGGTAACAATTTGCTACGGGTTACAATTAAATCAAACTATGGTTATAACATTTAATTTGAATTAATAATTTACTATTTTATATAATTTTCTCTTTATTTATTGTGTGTAAAAGAAATTGAACATTAAAAAAAAAACTTGTATTGGATAATTAATTTTTTTTACCAACCCCTTTAATTTGGTGTTCTTATAAATTCATTGTGAGAAACGTTATTACTTTTCACAGGTAACTAATCTGATTTTAAATTTATATGTGGACTAAATTCTGTCAAGAAGAAAATAAATAATAGACAAATTAAGTGAAGCATATAAAAATAATAATTAAATTTATTGAGTTCGACTGAACCGTAACGATATCACAATTTTATTTCTTATGTTGATCTACCAACAATAGATAGTGGTCCATAAAATGACCAAATTCTTCATTTTCGGCACACTTAAATTTTGATTGACTTGTAGTAACAAGTAGTACTAGTATCCTTTGTAGTAATGGCTCTCTTTTAGTGGGATTTCATAGAGAAATATTGAATTTGAATAAATTTATCTATACATTTAATTATATTTATTAACGCATACAAAATAAGCAATTCTTTCATTGAACCATCATCATAATTAATATCATGCTTTAAATTTGAAGAAATGATTTCTTGTAACTATTTACGACTTGAATAATAAAAAAATTAGGAAAAAATTGTGTGTAAAAATTAAAATTAAAACCAAATTTATATTAACCTACAAAATCAAATCTCACTCTTCAATTCCAATGAATGAACTGTGGAATGCATTCATTAAATGCGGTATGTTACTTGAGGTCAATATTTATATAGACGGAGCGAGTATTAGGAGTGTTCTAAATTTCCTTTTGGAAGATTAGAATTTGTTGACAGTAGAATTAGAACCATAACTTGTGCTTGTAAAATATTTTAACAGTATCTTTTTTACCCCTAAGCGCTTAATCAGTTTTATTAGAATTCACGAGTTGATATAAATATATAATTTTCTACTACAACTACAAACATGGCCGACTCAACAATATTGGGGGACTAAAGCGAATCTTAAGAGAGGGGTCTTAATATTTTTTTTATATCATAAATACTTTTACTTAAATGTACTTTTCTAGCTATTTTAGATGCGGAGTCATTAATTATTGCTTTATAATCAACTTATTTTAATAATTCCTTTTCAAATGATAATATAGCTAATTCATTCAATAAGTCTTTATTTTATTTGATTGAATATTTTCATTAGATCATTATCTTCTACTTGTATTATTTCTCTTAACACTTTTAATTCAAAAAAAAAATTTAAACCATCAATATCAGAATAACTAATACGTGTTAAAGAAAGTTCAAAGTTAACACAATATTTTTTAAAATTCTCATCATCTAGAAATCTCAATATTTTACCACTAAATAAGAAATCAAAAACATTTTCATATGCTTCAATTGGTTCAAATCTATTTTGAAATGAAAAAATAGTTTGATCTTCTCTACATATATAAAGTAATCAACTCTAAAAGATTCTTCAAGAGACTTTGTGATTTCGTATCCATATTTTTCATCAAATTATTTTTTTACGAAATTCAGGTTTATATTCATCTTATATGCAATTTTCTTAGTAGAAATCATATCACTCATAGTATATATAAATTTTTTTTTAAAGATAACATACATAAGTAATTGTTTTTTAAAAATGAGGGCCCAAAAAAATATGGGACCCCAAGCGATGACTTTAGTGGCCTAGGGATTAAGACGGCCATGACTACAAATTTACAAAAGTACTACAAAATTTATTTGAATCTACGAACGCCACCTAGCTCCACTCCTCGCGGAAGCTTTTGCTGGCGAACACTTTATTATGTTGGAGTCATCAATTGTTGTCGTGGTGTTATTGCTGGACACAATAGACTACATCATGCACAGTACATATCCACTAGGAAGCTTGTTGCTTTTTTATTGCGGTTGTGGATAACATATACTCTCTCAGTCATAATTTATTTATTATTTTGATTTGATTTAATTCAAAGTTTTTAAAAAATAAATTTACGCATAGAAGTAAAAATATACTAGTTAATTAGTTAATATAGTTATAGTTTGCTTTACAATTTGCTATCTATTTTTAGCTATATTTACGCGCTAAGCTTTTTAGTTTTGTATAATTCGCACATTTATATAATTTGAAATTTGTATAATATAATTTGAATAGCTTTGTATAATTCGGAATTTGTATAACCTGTTTACACTTCTGATGTTTGTAATTGTATAAATTCGTTATTTCGAGTTTATATAAAAATGATTGAATTATACAAATGTATCCGCAAATTATACAAATTCGCGAATTATACAAACGAGACAGCTTAAATTGTTGCTACAACTCATAAATATGCAAACTATAACTATGGAGCATAATTAAGTTTATTACAGTGGCCATTTGCGAAAGTTCTCAAAAAAAAAAGATTTTGAATTTTGTGATTTTAAATTAAAATATATTAAAATATAATAAAATACTTTTTAATCTTATAATATTAAACATGAAGTGAAAAATTGATATTATGATTTCAAAGAAAAAGTATATATTATATTATGATTTGGCCCTAAAGCATGATCTGATAATGGCATAATCGAATGCTAAGACCTCAAGTTATATATATGCTACATTTTAAAGAATAGGTTATCCATTTTATAAGCCATGTTAATTAACCATTGCTATATGTCAACTCAAAGCATTTAATATGGAGAAAAGAAGTTAGTCTATATATCGTACTATAACTATTCGATAATTGCTAATTCGTTATTCAATCAATTAATATTTTACGGTTGGCTAGCAGATTAGTTTAATTTAAAAATCGATAGTTCATAGATTAAATCATTAAACATAATTATCTATCTGATCCATCCAATAAGCAGTCATAGGAAGGAGAGTGTGAGTCTATTATTTATAAATTTAGGAGGAAGTTCGATTTTTAAACCGAGGGAATTTTCACCCTTATAATACTAACAAGTACATTGATTGATTAACATATTATATACTCACTTTGACAAATATTTATTCGTTTGTATTTGATTTGACACACTGTTTAAAAAATAGTAATTTTATTATATACTCATTCATATTCAATACTCTATGTACTACTCCATTGCATATGTTAATGATTAAAAATCCGGAACATATAAATAAGAAAAACTAATAAGGGAAATTAGAATTGAAAGAGCAAATTGGGCGAAAATGGTGGCACTATCACTGTACAAGGGAAATCTCCACAGAGTACCTGAAACTCCACGTCGATGGCTAATGCCAACCCCCAAAATCTCTCTCAAGGACTTCCGATGTCTCCTCCGTCGCCGGTCCCGAGCTCTCTCTCGCCTCCCAACTCCTCCCGATGTCTCTCCTACCACCGCCACCGCTTCAAACCCTAACCCTAACCTCAAAACTGATACCAAATCCAAACCTGAGGAGGAGGTTCCTGTTTCGGTTCCAGTGAAGACCGAGAAGGAGGAAGACGATGTTCGAGTGGAGAATGTGAAAGAGCCGGAGAAATTGGTTGATTCATCTGCTGTCGTGATTGAACCTAAGCTTGAGGTTTTGGAAAACGATCAGAAATTGTTGGTTCCGGTGAATCCCTCCGGTTTGGAGGTATTGAATTGCAATTATTGATCTATTTTGTTTGCAATGGCGTTGTCCATGTATTTTGCTGGCTTTTAGTTAAAATTTGCTTATGCATCTTTCTGTTTTCTCTTAGTAAAGAAGGGATCCCCGCCAATTCAGGGTAGAAGTTAAGGGGCTGTATACCTTATGAAGCTTTTTACCCTTTTTGCAATGAGGCTGCTCCAAGTCTGGACTCTCCAACCATGACCTACAGCTTTTCCTCATTTTTGTTTATTATGCTTAGGGAGTTCTAAATATATGTCATAAAGAAAATATGTATCAGATGACTTGTAAGAACTAATACTCTTTGTTTCTATGGAAGAGCGTAATACTTTATGTGTAGTTGGTTTAAGACTAGCATTATTTTGGCAGAAGCTTCATGTACTGATTAGAGATGAGGTGGTGTATTTGCCCGAGCATTGGGATACTTACATTAGATCTGTTCGGTGAATACTGCTTTCAGAAATTAATGATTAATGGAGAGATGGTGAATGCCACATGCTACATTGGATTTATGAGATGGGGAGAAGAGTCGATCTTTACATATAGGGTGCCCATGAAGGTGTGTTTCCTTGCTTGATTAGGAGCGGGGGAAGTGATATTGATGGCTGAGAACTTGAGGTAGAAGAGGAGCACCTATGTTGGTGCTACATCTACAGATGTTTGGGTGAATACGTAGACCTATCCCCTGTTACATTTTCAGGTGGTTGTGCACTCATTGTTGGCAATTCTGAATCGTTTTGTGGATAAAATGGGTATTCGACAGAGTTTCCTCTGTACCGGGAGCAATCTATAATTCCAAACTTGTCACCTACTAGTTTAACCAGAACCCAACATACTAAATTTAAGAGGATATCAAAATATGAAGTTGGTTGCTTTCACAAAACTTTAGACGTTCCCAGTTACTTCTTTACTGACACAAGCCAAAACCAAATTTATGAGACCAACACAAGGAGCAAAACTCTAGGATTTAAGCAAAATAATATACTACATTAGTGTAAATAGAATGATGTCCCATGCGAAGCAAGTGAGGAGCTTGCCAGATCTGTTGTTAGCTCTGTCTGAGTCAAAGTGTCACCCTCAACTGAATCATCTGTGGGGGAAAAAGAAAGGAGTGGGGTTCAGTTGCACCAACTGTGTGAGTAATAACATCAACCATAACATTTTATATGGAACAAGCATACATAAGGATTAAGGAATCATGCAATTTATAAGATCCTCAACTACGTCTTATTTAAATCAATATAGCGTAAGTTGCTCTGGTGCGGGTGTCCGATACTTGTGCGGACCTAGAGGTCAGATGCTATATGATCTAAATTTTTAGATTCGGGTTTACGGATCCATGTATGGATACGGGTGCGGGGGTTCGGCTAAAAATAATTCAAATAGCTAAAAGTAGAGTTATAAAGCCTAAGTTATGGGATATTATATGGAAAATTTGAGGAGAAAATCTTGATCAAGAGGAGAATCCTGGAAGGAGATAAAAGGAAAGGGACTGACAATGGAAAATTATATATACACGGTATTTCATTTTCTTCAATTTCACCTTAGTTTTTGTTTTGCGCACATAAATCATTGAATCTGTCCAAAATTTCTCCCTTGAATTTGGTCAAAGTACCCCAAATTGGTTGACCATATCGTGTACGGATGCCACACCCACACCCATACCCACTTCGTGTCGACATGGGTGCGGCACCAAAAGTGAAGAGTCCGAGCAACTTGGAATATAACAATTCGTGTGTGAAAACAATGATCAAAATGGATGAAAATAGACATTTTAAATCCATTTATCCTTTTCTACTTCATATCCTTATATAGTGGGAGATACCTTAACTAGAATCGATGTAAATTTGAACACCACAAGTCTGTCATGGCTGTCTGACTACCCCGTCAGCTAGGCTCCTAGAGGGCTCAAGTGTGAATGCATATTACTAGTTCTTTCCTGCTAGAGTAGGAAAATATTATACAAGGTGCAACCAGGTCTAGTGATCTCAACATTAGATAACGGTGATCTAGCAAAGCTTACTCCTGAAGTATCTTCCTTACAACAACAACATACCCAGTATAATCCCACATAGTTAGGGTCTAGGGAAGGTAGAGTGTACGCAGTCCTTACCCCTACCTCAGAGGTATTGAAGTATCTTCCATATAGTACAAAATGTTGTCATATTTTTTGTGTGTCAAGAATTTATTCCAATAGTATGTATAGCAACTCATAAATAACATAGGTTTAAGGATAATCAGTATGTCGAAGTCATTGTAAAGATGATTTAGTACATATCCAATTATGGACCATACTATCACTTGTCCGAGTGCAAGTAATCGATTTGTTTTTTATAAATCGTTTCAATGCTAGAAAACAATTTAAATCATGCTATAATTGAAAATCAACTATGAAAAAATTATTACTCAGTACTATTGCTGAAAAGCTCCAATTTGCTTCCAATAATTGCGTCGTCGAAGCATCAATTATCTTACAATAGGGTATAACTCTGATTATTAATCATTCATAGAACTCGTGAAATTAAATATTTCTAGCAATAAGATCTCAATTTCCCAATTCGACTCTAACATTAAGTCGAGGTGGGTTTATTAGTTTGGCTGTATTCTCCATTCTAAAAAAGGTTATCAGGAATCCTAAATAGCCAATAATGAAACTGCTAGTTCAATGAATAAAGACAAAACTAGTGTTTATATCATGTTATTCCGAGCCAACTTTAAATAAAGTATTGTCTTAGCACCGTTTTGGGAAAAATATATTTTCGATCATCAAGTTTGAAACCTAAATAAACGTCTTCCCCAGTGAAAGCTTCTTTAAAATTCCAGATTATTGCCTCCTCAAATCTCCATTTATGAACAAGGTATTTCTCCTTTTGATATACTGTTGAATCTTATGCTGAATACCTCATTAATTTAAGATCATTTTACTCCTAATTCCTACTGTTTTATACCCTAAAGAAGAATTTGGTTAGTTGAATAGGTTTTAAAGACTCACCTGAATTGTGATTATAGAGAAAAAATTGCTTCTTCTCCTCTAGCTTGTGCTTAGGGTTCCAAAGGTAGTAACTTCTATTTATGATCTTGAAGTTTTTTTCTTTTTTTTTGCTTTCTTGCTTCCTTTCCTTTTTTTCCCTCTTCCCTGTAGCTCTCATTTCCCCCTTGTGAAATACTGCTGGAAAGCTTCCTCTTAAAACCAGCGCTGCTGGCTTTTATCTCTATTGCCAACCACTCCTCTTTTTTTTTTTCTCCTTTCTTAATAGCCGATGGGTCAAGGGATAATGGACTAGCTATTTTAGTTACTAGCTTATTTTTAATGGGCCAAGTCCAATTCTTTAAGTCATTACACACGTTGTGGGTCAATGTTATTTGGTCTCTTTTTATGGTCTTATCCATTCCTCTCGTCGTGAGCTAGCTGCGGTCCAATTCTTTATCATGGTATCATAGTCGAGCCCATCCCAATTCATGTTTACCTGTTGTTGGGCCTCCCATCTTATATTGTCTACGCTCCAGAGGTTCAACCTTCAGCGTGTGCGGGGGGTTAAGGGTTACCTAATCTTTATATGATTTGGGCAATCCTTCCCTCATGAGCTATCTTTTAGGATTGAGTTAGACCCAAGGTTGATTTCTATATCAGAAGGTGAGCGAGAAGATCGAGGGCGTGGTATGATGCTCCATTAGTCAGAAGGTGAGCGAGAAGATCAAGGGCGTGGTATGATGCTCCATTAGCCTTTATGTGGGTTATATTGAAAGAGAAAAATAGGATAACATGTGAAGGGGTTGATAATGACTCTGTAAAATTGAAAAAAATAGCCTCTTCTGTCTAATATCTCTTTGGTATACCTATGAGGTTCCTATTTGTGTAGAAGATCGGATATCTTTTGTAGAGAACCACACGTTTCTTTAGGTTTCTATACTTTTTGATATATGACTTGTATACCGGATGTCCCCATCATTGATAGTATTATTTACTAAATTAATGAAAAAGGAGAAATGGTGAATGAAATTGCCTTATTGAATATATGGCAGCTGTTTGAATAGTGCTAATTATGTCGTACACATTTTGATTGAACAGCATCATTAACTGCAAAGGCACAATATCTTATGCTAATGACTTCCTTTTCGTCTTCATTCTTATTTGCTGTCCGTTGGTACCTTTGTTCTTCTCTTACCTCTTATTTGTGCATTCATTCATCTGTATTTTATATGTTATTTGGCAGTTGATCCTCTTCTAAAATTTACCAAAAATTGATTAGCCTAGTTCTCTTGACATGGCTCATTGTAGATTATAGTGAATCCTCATATTTATGTCTGAATATGTCCCAACTGCCAATGTGGTTAGCAGAGAGCGGTGGGATGGGGGTGGAAGGCTTCTGATATGCAAAATATATGATTATATAAGTATTATGTTTGAGATCATGGTCAACTATACATTTGGTGCATAATTTAGAATAAGGACCAACGCAAAATTGTTTTCTTCTTATTTCGATTTGTTAGCTTTTTAATTTTTTTTTTATCACTCTCCTTGGCAGACTATCAACAAAGAGGATGGAACTGATAATCAGAAAAAAAAGGAGATTGAGGATAAATTACAAGTTCTGAATATGAAAAAGCATGGTTTGGTACAGTTACTAAAACAGGTGATCTTAATGTAAAACAATCTGAGGAGGAATTGAAACTTTTACATGATGTCTCATTTTTTATTTGTTCTGAATATCTGTCAAATTGTGCAAGGACTTAGGATGATCATTTTTTGTTCACAAGTATTGGCTTTTGGCAGATTTTGAATGCAGAAGAGGAGCTAAAGAGACGGAACATGCAAGGTATGGCAGTGCGGCCATCACTCCCACTTCAAGTGGATACTACAAACGACACTGGATCTATAACTAAACTAAACACACCTAGAATGGGCTCGGATGGTAACCCCATTGGTGAGGTGGATGGAGATGGAGGTGATGATGCATCCAACCAGAACACACTTTCTCGGAATTTGCTTCGTATGAGCAGTACATCACCATCTTCAGATTCTCAACTGAGGAAGACCCCCTATAATGTGGTAAATGCCCTATCTATGCATGCATTGTTACCTTTGGCCTTTCATTTGTGGCGCTAACACCAGGAGTGGAAAAAGAGAGTTTTAATTTTGTTTTTAATATAATTAGTTCTAGCAAAGATTCAAAAAGTTTTAAGTAAAGCTGATAGCATGAAAACAACTACATTCAATATGTGCAAGACCGCAAGTTAGTTCATCATATTATTGCTGGTTCACTCCCTTGAACCAAAGTCTTCTACTTATCTTCTTCCTCAATGGAGCAGATCTTAATTTTTCTGATATAAAAGCATGTCCAAGGCATCTCGAAATGTGTGCTCCTAGTCAACATGTGCTGAAAATTAAGGACCCCATATTGAACTTTTATTGGACATGAAATTTTGTTACAATTGTGTCTCAGCTGTAACTAGTTTTTTGAGCTGTTCCAATCATTTTCTGCCACTTGTTGGACTAATTGGACCTTGCAATAAATTATGTTGTTACTTTGCACATGCCATAATCAAGGATCTAGTGCTTTGACTAAGGAAAGATATATATATATTGTTGTTGCATCAATGAATAAATTTATGTGCTATTTTACCTTGTTAATATTAGTTGTAAGAGCAAAAATTACATGGTGGCCATTTTCTTCACTGCAAACTGGGAATTAACATGTGGGATGAGGGATTATTGGAGTTATATACCAGCCTTCAACCACTTCCCCTTGATGTGAAATTCTCAGTTCCTTTTCTTTGTAAATAATGAAGTTCCAGAGGCTGTACGATGTTTGGAGACTTGAATCGAGAGGTATATATCTAGATTACATTAGAGCAATTAAATACATGTACTATGGAGCCAAGACTCGAGCGAGGATAGTGGGAGGAGACTCAGATCACTTCTCCGTCGTGATGGGGTTGCACCAGGGATCAACTCATAGCCCATTTCTATTTGCTTTGGTGATGGATGTACTAACACGACTTATCCAAGGAAAAGTGCCATGGTATATGCTCTTTGCAGATGACAGTGTGGATTAATGAGACCAGGATAGAGTTAACAATAGGTGCCTTAAACAATATGTTGGAAGTTTGGAGACAGACGTTGGAGTCTAAAGAGTTTGGGTTGAGTAGGACTAAGACAAAATACTTGAAGTTCAAGTTCAATGACGTAAAACACATGGTAGATGTGGAAGTTAGGATTGAAACAAGTAATCCCAAATAAAGAAAGTCTTATTTATCAAGTCACATGTCAATAATTCAAGAAAATAGGGAGATAGACGATAATGTTACACATCGTATTGGAGCGGGTGGATGAAATAGAAGCTCACATTCAGTGTCTTTTATGATAAGATTGTACCACCAAGCCTTAAAGGTAGGTTTTATAAAGTGGTGGTCAGACTAGCTATGTTGTATATGGACGGAGTGTTGACTAGTCAAGAACTCGCATGTATAGAAGATGAGAGTAGTAGAAATGAGAATATTGAGTTGGCTGTTTGGGCATACTAAGAGTGATAGATTAGGAATGAAGCTATCCACGACACTGCGGGATAGGCTGCCTTGTTGGACAAGATGAGGCATGTGAGGCTGAGATGGTTCGAACATGTGAAGGAAACATGCACAAACACCCTAATAAGGAGGAGTGAGAGGTTGGCTATAGTGGATGTAACGTGATGTAGAGGTAGACCGAGAAGTCTCAAGAGAAATGATTAGACAGGACATGACTCATGCAGCTTACCTTAATGTGGACATGACCTTGGTCCTAGATTGGAAGATATGGAGGTCAAGAATTAGGGTAGAAGGTTAGTAGGTCAAGCGTTGTCTAGTTCTCTCTTACTATTTTATTCTTCGATTTTAGTATATTACATGATGTTTCATTTGCTTCCGTTATTTTAAATTTTTTGGTGTTGGTACTGCTCTCTTTGTTGTTTTCAGCATGACTTCGATTTTAGTATTACATTATTGTATTTGCTTTGCATACTTGTTTTTTATATGCTTTACCTGAGTCGTGTATCTGGTAGATACAACCTCTCTACCTTCAAAAGCTAGGGGTAAGGTTGTGTACACACCATCCTCCTCAAACCCCACTTTTGGGATTACAACTGGCCCAGTTGAACTGGGTATGTTTTTATTGGAGCTCCAGATGAAGATCAGGCAATACTTTTCTTGACGAATTGCTTTACTAGGAAGGCTGCTGATACTGCATTAGTTGCTTACATCTGGTTTTCACTAGAGATCTTTTTCATATTATACATAAATATGCAGGCTACCGTAGAAACTACTATAGAATTAGATAATCCGTAGTGAATAAAATTGTCTTGGGTCTGTTTTGTTTTCTCACTCCATGTAGCATGGGCACTTTATCAGATACCTATTCAAGTATAGTTTAAGACTCCACCTACAAGGACTTTTCTAACTTAAACTTCTTCCAATTTTCGCAAAGTAGACTGTTTGTTAAATTAAAAGTAGATATATATTAGAATCTAGCTATTAGTAATCCTTTGTAATTATAATGATGAACAACAATATATAGTTGATTTGCTAGTTACTTAACTAAATAGTTCTTACAGTATCCTGAGGCTATTTTCCTTTGAGGTCTACTTTGATATATAGGGTGAAACGGTAGGGCAAGGTGACAAGACACTGAAGAAAACAGCTATAAGAAGAAAAGATATGCAAGCAGATGAAGAATTTGTTCTCAGAAACCAGTAAAAAAAAATGTCATGTGATTACAATTAAGTAGCTTATCTAGTAAAAATTTGAGTCAGGGAGCTAATTATACACCACAGCTTCCCCCTCTTAGTGAATCAGATAAAAATCAGTTCATAAAAAATTCAGCCAACTGGTTTATGAGAAAACTAATTCTTAAATAGTATGTAATAGCTTAGATAAATTTCACTAGTTCAAGAAATCCATTTTCACTTGCTGTCTATTTTTTCAGGTTCCTCTCGCTTCACGATCTGTTGGAGTTACTGTTAGTCCTTCAAGGTTTGCACCTCCGGGACAGCAAGGGCAACTCTCAAATCTCCCCCCAATGTCCCTATCTGGAACGAACTTTGTTGCCTCCTCTCCTTCTCCTGTAGCATCAGGCGGCACTTCAGCATTTCGGGATCAGTTTGCAAGCCCATGAAATTGGAAGTTGTGCTGGTTGTTTTTACATGTCAAGGTGGCCTAGCAAGTGGTTGTTACTCCTCCTGTCAGCTGGCTTTCTGTTCTCTCTACCTCATTCGAAGTTTCAAACTGGCTAATCTGTGAAGCTGTAAATCATTCTGTAGTTCCAAATTGCTCATTCACTGTAAAGGTAGTAGTGAAGATGCAGTGTCTTAAGTCTGGTGCCTTCTAGTTGGAAGTATAGTATTTCTGGCTAGGTGTGTGTCCATCTGATCCTTATGAAGTTTCCCTGATTATGTTTTTAGTTCTTAAAAGGTGTTAGAAATGAATATCCTATGTACATATATGATGCCATTTTGCTTTTAAGTCGTCAAGTTCTATTACTTGTTAAACAATGTGACCATCCTCATTCAGATTTCAATGCCTTGTCTCAAAGATCCCGATTGAAGTATGTCATTGGTGTGTGATTCTTCCTGAAATTTGACAGAACATATTAAATGTATTAGACAGAGACTCGGAGTAGGACCAACTCCGTGTGTTCTCTTGAGAAGTGGCAACATAATGGAAATACAAATTGACTCGTTTTGAGTTTGTCATTTGTCATCTGCTTTCCATAAATATGATGACTGAGTCGCTGAATCTTTAGTTAGCGATCATACTATGGTCCATTTTTTCTATTCTTTCTGGCTATATTTTTCTGTGTTCACAAGACATTGTTCTATTTCAGAGCTGTGTACTGAGGTCCTATGTTTGAGTCTCACTGTGGTGTACTATAAAAATTTCTCTTTTTACTGCTTTGATTCGGGAAGGAGTCAGGCCAGCACTTGAGCGGGTTTGTGCTACTCTCTTTGATAGCTTGAATTATTAGATGAAATGGTCACACTTCAACATTATATTTGCTGGTTGCCAACTTGCTCGAGCCTGGAACTTAAATTCCATCACTTATAATTTTATTTGAGGTTATTTCTCAAGAAATTTTGTAGATCAAATATTGTTTATGAAATATATACAGTAGGATCTAAGCAATAGCTAGTAGGGAATACATTGTAATTTCACAAGTGGGTAGAGTTTATGTAGATCTTACTCCTACATTGTAGAGATAGACAAATTGTTTCCAATAAACAGTAGGGAACAGTGTTAGTTCTAAAGTCATCAAGAAATAAATATTGAAATAGTGAAGGAAGGGAGCATTTAAATAGACTAAAATGTTGCTCCATTTGGATTGTACAAACATTTCAACACTCCAGAAGTAAATTTTTCAAAATTCACCAACTACTCAAAGAGAGCCTCTGTCGGGGGTTGGTCTTTGCTGACCGTTTATTTGCTTTTTGTATCAATGATTCACGGGAATCACATTATTTGGACAAAATAATCAATTTAATATCAAGAATTATAAATGAAAGGGATAATAAATATTCTTTTGGTATAACTATTTCGATAAAGTATTAGTATTAATTTGAATTTAAATCGCATAGTAATTCAGAATGACTGTTTCTCAGCCATGCCATGGTCATTTGTCAATTACGTATGCCAGTTAGTCATGCACTTGAAAAGACAGGTTGCTTCCTACAGTGGTGCACTCTTACAAGTAGGTGAAGGAAAGTAATAGCAATAACAACAATAATATATGTAGCGTAATCGTATAAAGTCTGGGGAGAATAGTATATATGCATATCTTACTTCTCATTTAGCATTTAGATGGATCCATTTTTAATAGACCTTCGGCTCAAGAAAAAAAACATATCAAAGTAATTTGTGAAAAAAAAAAAAATAGAAATGAAGAAGCCACGATAAAATACTAAAGTATTATGAATGAATAGTATCTACAACAAATTAGTACTAAAGTACAGATCAAAGAACAAGAAACTAGAAGAGTAATGTTGTAACTAATAGTACAAAATAATTAGTGAGACAACGTTCAACTATCTACTAACCTTTTATCCTGATTTATATCTTATCTTTCATAACTTTTTATCAAAATCATATCTTCGATAAATTAAAAGGTTGCATCATGTTCGTCTAATCAACTCTTCCTATAAATAAATATATGATAGAAGGCACATCTCCTTTTAGATATAAGTTACCAAAATTGATCTTACTATTAACAATTAATGTGAAGTAGTTAGAATGGACATCTCCTTTTAGATGAACCAAATTCCAGTGGAACCCATTTCAGTGACTCCACATGCTTTTTGCACAAAAAAAGTATATGATGTCAAAAAGTTCCCCCTTTCAATACTTCATCTTCTTTTTTAAAAAATATACTCCCCAGTTCATTTTTATTTATCACTTATATCTAAAATAAATTTTCATTTTACTTATTACTTTTGACATATCACAAAAAAAAATTAAATTTTTTTTTTCATATTTTACCCTCAATATTAAATACTTATTCTCCAAATTATTTGTCAAAACCTAATACTCTACTAAAATATAGATAATTTGATAAAATATTTAAATCAATAATTATTTTCTTAATAGATATGCCAAATCAAACACGGAGCGTATTTCTTTTGATTTTCCACTTCATATCCTTCGCACTCGGCGCAATTTAGCTCTCTCACAAGTCTTATTCCACTTAACTTTCTACAATATCATCATATCCCTCTTTGCCCCAATCTCTCCACTTTCCCTTCTTTCATTTCTTGACAACTTTATCTCCAAAACAACATGGCACACAACACCACCCACAGGCGCATTTTAGCAGCTCCAGACCATAATCCTAAAACTTCCATTTCCATGGATCCCACTCTCAAAAAGCAACCAAAACCCACCCCCTTTACCTCCAAGAGTACTATAGACAACATCTCCAATCAATTTTCCCATCTCAATGCAAATCACAAAATCCTTAAATCTGGGCATACATCATATTCACTTGACACACACTTAAAGCCCAAATCTTGGACTGGTTCATCAGTTCTTGATTCCTCATGCTCAGCTCTGACCAAGTCAAAGAGCCAACAGGGGAAAACAGAGGCAATTATCAAGAAAGTACCCCAAAAGGGTAAAGAGTTTCACAAAGAAGTAAATGTTAAAAGGGCAATTGTTAATTTGTCTAAAAGTCAAGAAATTGAAAGGTTCAATGGGTTTGATGAGATAAAAAAGCAATCTTTATCAGTATTATTGAAGAATAGTGGAAGGAGGAAATCATTTTGTGGTTCCAAATTTGAGTTGACTGATTTCTTTTCTTGTAGTGGTGTGAAAGTTGTGTCTGTAGACATGCAACCATTTATGCAGATTCATGCTGTCAATTGTGCAAGAAAGACTCATGATAGCTTGGAAAAGTTTACATCTAAAGCTCTTGCACTTACCCTCAAAAAGGTATACTCTATGTTTTAATTTATTTGTCTGGTTTTAATTTGTCAGAAGGTTTAAAATGTCATTTAATCTTGTTACTCTAAATAGTTGTCAAAACTGAAAAGAAACAACATACCTCGAGAAACTTGTTTCCGAAACATCCTATGCTCAAAAGAAAAAGAAACATTCGGAATAAAAAAAAAAGACAAACAAATTAAAATAAAGTGAGTAATCGTAAATTATGCATTTTCGGTTGATTTTTAGATTTGGGTTTTGAATGAAGTGATTTATTGGATTGAATGTGGTTTCTGTAAAATTTTCAGGAATTTGATCAAGTGTATGGACCAGCATGGCATTGTATAGTAGGGACCAGTTTTGGTTCTTTTGTAACACATTCTATTGGTGGTTTCATGTATTTTTCTATGGATCACAAGATATATGTACTCCTTTTCAAGACTACTGTACAAAAAGAAGAATCTAGTTTAAAATCTTGAGGTGAAATATAGACCAAAGTTTTGGTGAAAATGTGCTGTCTATGTAGTTTATTGTACATTTGTTAAGGAAACAATCAACTGCAGTTCTATTATAATTTCTATACGTTACGTCAATTCAATCTCGCTTCCATTATGAGAAAAGATATTTAAACCATGGATTCACTCCTACAAGTAATCAAGTAGGGGTATCAATGATTGTGTTAAAAAAAATGGTTAAAACTCTAATCAAAATTAATTAAATAAATTCACATTTAATGAAAAAATTAGTAACGCAATGTAAGGATTAGTGGGGAGGTAATCATTGCAATCATAATAATGTAGAAATTAGTGATGTAATGTGGGAGTTAATGATGCGCGGTTGATCATGATTTTTTTAAAATTCGGAATTGGACTCCAGAAAATACATTTGAATTTGGTCATAAAATTCTGAAATTCAACTTTTCACAATTTTCAGAAATTTAAAAACCACAAAAAAAAAAAATTAACTTTAAATTACTCACAAACATTGAAAAACAACTTCAACATTTCAAATATCATTTTTTCCTTTGAAAACAAAAAAAAATGTTTTTTTTTTCAAGTACTCACAATTTTTTTTTTGGAACCCCAAAATAACCCGCAATCGCTATAATCTCTGCCACAACCTCAACCCTCCAGGTGAGCGCTTGTGCGCACTGGGTAAATTCCCCATTGTATAATATCCTGCAAACTACACATGAAATATAAACTGTGTTAGGCAAGCCCTATGTTGCAGTAGGCTTGACTCAGAAGACATTGAGGGAAATCGATCTCGGGTCATCCGTGTGGATAACCACCATCCACACCAACTCACTACAAAAATAAAGAAGCTAAATTAATCTTTATATTAGTATAAGAAATTGAGCCTTTGGTTTAAAAGTATCTCCAAAATCAAGAAAATATGAGGTATTAAATACAAAAAAGCAGCTACAACAACATGAAGTCGCTTTGGCCGAGTGGTTAAGGCGTGTGCCTGCTAAGTACATGGGGTTTCCCCGCGAGAGTTCGAATCTCTCAGGCGACGATTCTTTTTTCGCTTTTTCCCTCTGTTTTTTATTTTTATTTACTGCTGGCCGACACATAGAGTTGCTCGGAGGTAAGCACACCTCACTTTCAAGTATAAATTTATGAGTCCGAGTCATCAAAAAAATAAAAAGAAGTTATGAGTTTGAGTCATCAAGAAAACAAAAAAAAAAAAAAAGGAGCACGAGCTACTAATGAGGGGTAAAAAAAGATATTCATTGACCTTGTATATTGGCATATACATAAATATAT
>JAJOOH010016895.1:0-55850 GCA_029582605.1 Solanum gracilifrons
ATTTTCTCTTAAATCAATAATTAAAGGAACCCATAACATAGAAGAAAAATTCTAACTCAATTGGGGATTTCTAACTTTGAAAATAGGATAATTTGGGAACTTCATGGAAGGAATCCATGGAGGAAAACTATCATACCTCAATGCTAAAAGCTTGCCTTCAATGGTGGAATTGGAGACTTGCCTTGAAACCACAGGTTGAACCCTTCTTCTTCAAGTTTCTAGAGAGAGAAATATTTTGGAGAGGAAGAACTTGATCTTCTTTGGTAAATTTAAGAGAACTAGATTCACCGCACGTGTGTTGCACATGGTTGCCTAGTCTCGTGATGCGTTCAATTGTGAAGCAGTAAAGCATGAATACTCGCTTTGTTCAATATATGGAATATGTCTTTATGGAATTTTTCGGTATGAATGTTTCTTAGTTACTAAATATTAGTTCATGCCTGCAATTGTGAAGCAGTAAAACTGCACACTCTCTTTCTTCAATATATGGCATATGTCTTAAGGGATTTGTTTGTATGGATGTTTCTTAGTTACAAAATATTTTTTTATAAATAATCCTCCATTTAGTCCGACAAATTGTCTTGAATTAGATGCAATTAATTGTGCGAAAGCTCAAAGTAAATAAGCGGATATGTAATATTGCTCGAAGCTACATTTGGTTCTGTTTATGACATTGTTCCAACATAGCGGATACCTTCCAGGAGTTTGAAGTCATTCGTATCCTAATTATCAATATCAAAGTTTTCACAATAGCTTTATTTCCTTCAAAATTTGCATTCTGATGGTTACCTCGTCTCTTTTTCAACTGGACCTATAAATATGACCAAAGACATTTTGATTAGCTTCATGTAATATGTTAGTTTTGTTCCAAATTGATTATGCTAATGAACATTGAAAGCATCGCTAATCTAATACTTCCTTGTGTTGCACGTGATTAACAATTTCAAAAATATACGTTATGGTAAAGATAATTACTTATTTAAGCGAAGATTTGAATAATAATCTTAGCAAAAAATAATATTGCAGATTCTTTTGTGAATGTTCAATGTGGATCATCATATATATCTCTTATTCATGCAAACCTATGAAGATGGTCAATAAAAAAATTTATTAGTTAAATGCAATTATGTATATATTTGTTTCAAATTGATTAGATTCAATCATGTAATTAGTCTTATCTCACTAATATTACCTTATAGACAATATTTATTTTGTATTTTTCTTGTCATCTAACCAGATGTGTTTTGCATGTGTATTCTATGTTAAATTGTTTAGATGTCATATGAACATGTGAAGAGAACAACTACATTTTGTATATTCACTTATTTTCACATTTGTTGTGAGTTTTTTTTTTTTAAAAAAAGGAACTCGGAACATTTTAAAATAATACATTTTCAAGTTAGAAGGTCTCGTTAACTTGATAACACATTTGTGACATATATAATACTTTAATTTAGATACAAATACCTACTCAAATATAAATATATATTTGCATTAGTGAAAATATTTATCTCATAAAATTAGCTATTAAATAAATAATAAAAATTAAATTAATACAAACTTCAATTGGCGTTATTACAAGTCATATGAACTTTTCTTCGTCTAAAATATTGAAATATTAAGAAATAGTAAATAAGTAAAAAGAAAAGGGCAATGTTTATATAGTAATAACTATTTTGAAGAAAACTTACTGGGAGTCTAGATCACATAAGTAATATTGATAAATATAGTCATTCTTTTGTCTTGAGCATCAAAAACAAATCGTGAAAATTCTCTAAATTTTGGAAAAAGATATTCAGAAACATATATCTACATCACAAGAGAAATTGTTAATAAAAACAAATGACTTTAGACTACATCATGTTAACTTCATCTATTGGAACATTACATACTAATGTGTATATAGAGCAAAATTATAATTATTATATCATCAAAATTATATTATTTTCCTCAAGTACTCGAGGTTGTGGAATATGCCCTCTTAGGATAGAACACTTACTTCATCAGAATAGTGGTACCTCATATTCCGTTAAAATTCGAACTCACTCAAACGACAATAAATTACACAAGGAATTTTAAAATGCAAGAAGAAGAAGAGTAGAAGATTAGAAAAAAATGTGGTTGAAAAATGAGAGGAAGTCCCTCTATTTATAGTCAACAAAGGGTAGTATGAACAAACATTTTTTGTGTCTTATATGAAAGATCATGACCTTTCTGAGAAGTCACAACACTTTGAAAAAGTCACAACTTATTGAAAAAGTCACAACTCTTTGGAAAAGTCACAACGCTTTGGAAAAGGCACAACTCTTTGGAAAAGACAACTTATTGAAAAAGTCACAACTCTTTGGAAAAGTCACAACTCATCGAAAAATCACAACCCTTTGAAAAAAATCACAGCTTATCGGAAAAGTCACAACTCATTGAGCAAGTCACAACCTAAGTTAGGGATATTATAACATTCAAGTTAGGAGTTCATGCTTCTCTTATTCACGCAAACCTATGAAGATGTTCAATGAAAATATTTATTAGTTAAATGCAATTATGTATATATTTATTTCAATTTTATTAGGTTCAATCATGTAATTAGTCTTATCTCAATAATATTACCTTATAGACAATAATTGTTTTGTACTTTTCTTGTCATCTAACCATATTTGCTTTGCATGCGTATTCTACGTTTAATTGTTTAGATGTCATATGAAGATGTGAAGAGAACAACTACATTTTATAAATTCATATATTTTCACATTTGTTGTGAGTTTTTTTTTAAAAAAACACGAAACATTTTAAAATAATATATTTTCAAGTTAGAAGATCTCGTTAACTTTATAATACATTTGTGACATATATAATACTTCAGTTTAATTACAAATACCTACCCAAATATAAATATATATTTGCATTAATGAAAATATTTATCTCATAAAATTATCTATTAAATAAATAATAAAAATTAAACTAATACAAACTTCAATTGTCGTTATTACAAGTCATATGAACTTTTCTTCATCTAAAATACTGAAATATTAAGAAATAGTAAATAAGTAAAACAAAAGGGAAATGTTTATATAGTAATAACTATTTTGAAGCAAACTTCCTGAAAGTCTAAATCACATAAGTAACATTGATAAATAAAGTAATTATTTTGTCTTGAGCATCAAAACAAATTGTGCAATTCTCTAAATTTTGGAAAGATATATTGAGAAGCATATATCTACATCTCAAGAGAAATTGTTAATAAAAACAAATGACTTTAGACTACACAATGTTAATTTCATATATTGGAACATTACATACAAATGTGTATATTAAGTAAAAAAAATAATTATTATATCATCAAAATTATATTATTTTCCTCAAGTACTCGAGGTTATGGAATATACCCTTTTAGGATAGAACAACTTACTTCATCAGAATAGTGGTACTTCATATTCCGCTAAAATTCGAACTCACTCAAACATCAATAAATTACACAAGGAATTTTAAAATGCAAGAAGAAGAAGAGTAGAAGATTAGAAAAAATTGTGGTTGGAAAATGAGATGAAGTCCCTCTATTTATAGTCAACAAAGGGTAGTATGAACAAATGTTTTTTGTGTCTTATCTGAAAGATCATACCTTTCCGAGAAGTCACAACTCTTTGGAAAAGTCACAACTTATTGAAAAAGTCACAACTTTTTGGAAAAGTCACAACTCATCGAAAAATCACAATCCTTGGAAAAAAGTCACAACTTATTGGTAATTTAACATTCAATTTAGGAGTTCATGCTTTTAAGGTAATATATATATAGACGACTTGAATGGGTAAGTTTTGGGGTTAAAATCACTTATATAGGGGTTCTAGGTAACTGCGAAACAACGTAGTATCAAGATAAAATAATGGGAAAAAGGTCAAAAATACCCCTCAACTTTAGTTTATTAGTTGACTATACCCCTACTGTTAAACCAAAGTTATTCATACCCTCACCGTCACTAATTTCACCATTTATACCCCTCAACTGACGGAAATCCCCAAATCAAAAAAATTGATCTGATTTCTTAAAAAATGACCCATTTCCCATTTTAAATCCATGCCAAACACATCTATCTATCTTAAACCCAAAAATAATTTAACCCATTTTCCTTGAAGATCCCAAAGGCGATGCTTTCCATTCCAAGAACAGCATCCTGTACAAAGTGGTCATGGTAGGAGAGACGTCGGCGGGGGACATTGTACTATGCGCCGTCCTTGGTGAGAGACCAGACAATGATGGACTTTTCTCTGGAGGAGGTAACGATCATGTCGGAGTTATCAATTGAAGTGGCGATGGTAGTGACCCAATCAGTGTGAGCTTTCGTGGTGCCGCGGAGGACAAGTGATTCTTGCACCATTTTGTCAAGTAAGGTGGTCGCCGCTCCGGTTTTCGTCTGGAGGTAAATGAGACTACGATATAGCAACGAAGCTGATAAAATTTATTGACCAGTTGTTTTTATTTTATTTTCTAGTATTTCTTGGTTGTTGCATTGTTGATTAAGAAAAAATGAAGTTCAAATGAAGAATCATGGTAGAATTGAGGAAACACAATTGTGGAATTATCATGGTAGTAGCTGCAAATGATTTTTTATTTTTTGAGAATGGGTATAGAAAATGGGTTAAATTATTTTGGGTTTAAGATAGATAGATGGGTCGGGCATGGGTTTAAAATGGGAAATGGGTCATTTTTTAAGAAATCGGGTCAATTTTGTTTTATTTTGGGATTTCCGTCAATTGAGTGGTATAAATGGTGAAATTAGTGACGGCGAGGGTATGAATAACTTTGCTTTAACGGTAGGGTATAGTCAACTAATAAACTAAAGTTGAGGGGTATTTTTGACTCTTTTCCTTAAAATAATTAGGAAAAGACTCAACTGCCCTTAACTTACAGCTCACGCGAACCTCCATATGTAGGCCCACACCAGCTTTCTAGGGGTCATGAGCCGTCTAGGCATTCGTGGTCCCTAGACCAGTGGCTTGGAAAGTCCAGTCGCCCCCTCCACATGCCCATCTTCACAGGCCGTCTAGACCTTCACGAGCCGTCTAGGGGCTCGCGGGGGGAGGCTAGCCTCGAGATGATTCTGCCTTCATTTCACGGCCACCACCATGGGTCGTGTGGCTCACCACAAGCCGTATAGGGGCTCATGGTAAGGGATCCCCGTTTTCCCAAACACTGGAAAGCAGCCACGAGCACCACCACAAGCCGTGGTACTCTTCATGGCCCGTCTAGGGCTCCATGAAGGGCATCATGGCTCAATTATGGACTGGTGACTTTCCATTTTCCTCTTTTGCTAGACTTCAAATTTTCGGGGTGTTACATTATCTCCCCCTTGGGAACATTCGTACTTCAAATTTTCGGGGTGTTACATTATCTCCCCCTTGGGAACATTCGTCCTCGATTGGGATCCTATATATCATATGAAGAAGAGAATTCTAAACTAGCAACCCATCATGCATGCAAGCACATAACTGCACATATCCGAGGAGGAAACATCAACTCCAATCTAAAGCACGTTCAAAACATCATAAAATGAAGACTATATGCAAATCATACTCAAATGCACATAAACATGTAAAAATCAATCAAATTGACTCATTTTCTTAAAACTTAAGCTTTTTCATAATCATGCATAAATGAGGAAATCATGGGATTGTCTAAGACACATGACACCAAAAGGGTAAATTATGAGGAACTCATTACCTCAAGATAGAGTAAGGGTAGAAGGAAAGAGATGAGGATATCCGGACATTATATCAGCCTCAACTAATTGATTCCTCCACAACACTTTCACGGAAGGGATTTCTTTATTTCGCAACTTCTTGACTTGCCGGTCTAAAATCTCAACTAGGACTTCCTCATAAGAAAGATTCTCATCAACTCCCAAACCTTCTAAGGGAACTATAGATGTCGGATGACCAACATATTGCTTCAACAAAGAAACATGGGAAAATGGATGCACCGATGCCAATTCATTAGGCAATTCAAGTTCATAAGCAACCTTACCAATATGTCTCAAAATCTGATACGGGTCTACATTTCGGGGACTAAGCTTCCCTTTCTTACCAAACTTCATCAAACCTTTCATGGGTGAGATTTTCAACTAAACCCAATCATGAACATCAAACTCTAGATCTCTTCTTCTTACATCGACATATGACTTTTGCCGACTTTCAACCGTTTTCAACCTTTCTCTAATAAGTCAAACTTTTTCCATAGCCTCATGTACAAACTCGGGACCTATAAAGGCAACTTCACCCACCTCAAACCAACCTATAGGAGATCTACACCTCTTACCATAAAATGTCTCAAATGGAGCCACACCAATACTCGAGTGATAACTAGTGTTATATGCAAACTCAATCAAAGGCAAGTGATCATCCTAATTACCATTGAAATCAATCACACAAGCCTTCAATTTTGTCACGCCCCGAGAGCACCCCTTAGGCGTAACACGGTGTACTTGACCCCGAAGAGGTCCTATACAAACCCTTAGCATATTCGTCATTGCATATAGACATTGAATAATGCGGAAATTAAAAACTTTTCAACATCAATGTCAAAGTGTCTCATAATAAAAAAAAAATAGAAAGTAGAAAGTCTAGACATCATCATCTCAATGAAACCATCTAAGTACACGTAAGAATCTCAAATAGGGACCATAGCCCTTTACAAATAGAAATGTCACGAAATGACAAGTACAAAATGAGTCTAATAGTCTATTACAATATAAGGAATATAAGTGTCATAATGTGTGTCCTTGAAATTTGAGTACATACCAAAAAGTCTTGGAGAAGTCTAAATCCAAGCTTGAGTCTCTTAGTAGCACAATAACTTCCCGGAACCTACACTTAGTACAAAAAGGAAGAAATATGGGTTAGCACAATCAATTGCACTAAGTATGGAAGCCATGCAATTAAAACCATTTAAATCATGCAAAAAGGGACCTTTAGTTGAAAACATGTTATTTCAAGTTAGAAGCCATAATGCATATTCAAGGAACATTTAGCCAATCCACATTACAAGGTAAAGAGACATTCATGATCATAACAAGAAGCCATAACCTATACCTTACATATTTGAGTTCTATTTACATTATACCATAATAAGACAACACCCAATTCCCCCCCTCCCTCTTTTCCAAGTTCACTTGTGCAATGTACATATGAAGTCCCATACCCCCATATATACTAAGTAAAGCCATCAAGAAGACACAAGTGTAGTCACATACATAATCAACATCATAATAGGTGAAACCAACCTTAACATAATTCATACCCTACCATATATAAAGGAGTCACATAAGAACTCCTCAAAGAAACCACTTGTGCAATGCATAGGTAAAGTCCCATACCCTCACCTATACTAAGTAGTATCCCTCAAGTAATCCTAGTTAGAGTTCATAAGTCATTTACATAAGTCCTATTCATACATTAGATCATCTTCTTAAAACATAGGGATATTAGCAATAGCCGACATAGACCATGTGAGCTTCATGGAATCCGGTGTTCTACTCCCACACCGAAAAGAGAGTGTTCCACTTGCCAAGGTAGAACTAACATAATAGCATCTAGGTGGATCCACTAGCTAATACATCTGTGGGCAAACATAGTTAAGGAACAAGGAGATTGCTACTAGAAACCCGGACTTGCTAAACGTAGAAGGTTTCGATCTCATGAGACAACATATATATTGGGAACGCGGAGTTTCTAAACATAAAAGGAACGCATATGGGAAGCCGGACTTTCTAAACGTAAAAGCTTCATCTCATATTCATGTTCACTCGGTGCTAAGCACAATTCCCTTTTTAAAGTAGTATTAGGCCTTTAATTACATATTAATTCAATAAGGAGTACATTAGGGATTCAACCCATCATTCATCATATAGCTCACAGGTTCTAAGATGAGAATAACCTTTCATCGTAGAACCATCAACATACAAAAATGTTCATTCATAACATAGTCATATAGTGTTCATGAGATTTACCTTCTATTCATCATACCAACACTACCATAATCATCTCATAACATTCATGTTTGTATCATAACATACTTGTCAACACTCGGGGTTGTAGGGAAGAGGAACCATAACTCACTCACTACTATTCATATTCAAGTAGCACCTCCACCATAAGTGGATCAACAATTTAATATATGAACATTAATTAATTTGACAATCTTCATTCATAACCTTCAAGGATCACATCAAGATTCAACCCTAATTCATTGCTAATCATTCACCATATAGACCAACATCATAATACAATAATGAATTCCATAATTTACATATTAGATTCACATCCTTCATTCACCATTAAAGTCATACTAGGGTTTAAAGTGAGAAAGAAGGGGAATTCATGTGTCTTTTGGGGATTTGTTCAAAAACCAACAACACTACCTTAATTCATCCACAAACCATAATATACAACCATAATTAATCATTGTAAACCAAAGAAAACACATTTGGAAAGTGACCCACGAAATTGAGAGAAACCTAGAATTTTGGGGAACCTTAAAATCATATTTTTAAGAGGGCCTCTTGGGGAAAAGATCCCAAGAGTGAAAAGAAAACATACCTTAGTTTATTCCTTGAGAATCAATGGAGAAACTCCAAGAAATTTGGGAATAAACCTTGAAACCCTAGCTCCAATGTAATCTTATTCTTCTAGAGTCTTTAGAGAGAAAGTTTAGAGAGAAGTGGGTTTCGATTTTATGATTTGGAGTTATAAGGTGGAAGATTTTTTTATTACTTTATAATACCCTAAAGTACCTAATATAACTATTTATAACCGTTTTTAATCCTTAAGGAATTAATTAGTAAATTACTAAACTACCCCCACTTAACCCATGTGGAGGCAGTGAGCTCGAGTGCCATCCACGAGTCCCCGCCCACGGGGCGTGGATTGAACCATGGGCCGTGCTTGCCACTCGTGGTTTGGTACTAAGAGGGTGAAGACAAGGGTCTTGGTGAGGAGACTAAGTCTCAACTCACGAGACCCTTCCACGGAGCGTGAGTCAGTCTACGGACCGTATTGCATGCTCGTGGTTTGGGACTGAGGGGGGTGATTTGGAGGCCACTTGGAGGATTCTAAGTGTGGACTCATGACTACCTTCCACGGGGCGTGAGTCAACCTATGCCTCGTGGTTTGCCCCTCTTGAGTCCAACTTGTTTAGGACAACTTCTACCTTACCTTTTACACCTTTTAATTCAAACTTTAGTCCACCTATGACACTTTAAAGTCAATTCACAAGACCTAGCACCTCACTAGTTCAATACACTAGTTTTCGGACGCCAATGTCGTTCCTTGACGTTTATGCACTAACATTTTCTTACCAATTTAGGTACATTAAATTAGGTCTTGAAACATCATTTCTACTCTCATTAATTCATTAGTCATTATTTAGGCTGTATCTTAGGTCGTTAGATTTCCGGAGCGTTACAAATTTATCTTCTAAAGTTTGGATAGTACGCTCCGCTTGCCCATCGGTTTGTGGATGAAAGGTCGTACTAAGCTTACCATGAGTACCAAGACCTTTTTGAAAAGATCTCCAAAACTGAGAAGTGAATCGGGTACCATGATCGGAGAGAATGGATGAAGGCACTCCGTGCAACCTTAACATTTCCCTTAAATACAACTTAACATAATCTTCTGCAAAATAGGAAACATTGACAGGAATGAAATGAGCCGATTTTGTCATTCGATCTTCTATAACCCAAATCGAGTCATGTTGTCGCCTAGTGCGAGGCAAACCAACAATAAAGTCCATATTTAAATCTATCCACTGCCAAGTAGGAATGCTAATGTCTTGGGATAAACCTCCTGGTTATGATGTTCAACATTCACTTGTTGACAATTAGGACAGTTAGCCACCAATTCATAATGCCCTTCTTCATCCTATTCCACCAATAGATCTCCCACAAATCACGGTACATCTTGTTGGCTCGCAGGTGAATGGAATACCAAGAACTATGGGCTTCTGACAAGATTTGTTCCCTCAAGTCATCAACATTAGGAACACACAAATGACCTTGATATCTAAGCACTCTATCTCCCCCTTCGGAGAATGCTTCAACGACTTTCTTAAGCACCGCTTCTTTTTATTCAACCAAAGTTGGATCAAGGCCATGCTTGGCTTTCACATCCACCACAAAAGATGATTCGGAACCATTGTGGACCATAACACCACCCTTGGTGGAGTCCACTAACTGAACACCCAACCAGACCAATCTATGAACATCTTGAACCAACTCCTTCTTATCTTCTTTAATATGAGCAACACTACCCATAGATAACCGACTAAGAGCATCTACCACCACATTAGCTTTACCAGAGTGATAGAGAACATTCATAGCATAATCTTTTAATAACTCAAGTCACCTTCTTTGGCGAAGATTTAGATCCTTCTGATTAAATACATATTGTAAATTCTTATGGTCAGTGGAAACGTCGACATGAAAACCATACAAATAGTGCCTCCAAATCTTTAAGGCAAAAACAACCGTCGCTAGTTCAAGGTCATGTGTAGGATAATTCTTTTCGTGAACCTTAAGTTGCCCTAAAGCCTAGGCAATAACTTTCGTATTTTGCATAAGTACACATCCTAGCCCAATTCTCGAGGAATCACAATAAACAACAAAACCATCAGTCCCTTCCGATAAGGTCAACACTATAGCGGAAGTCAATCTATCCTTCAATTTCTGAAAACTCTTCTCACATACTTCGGACCATATGACCTTAGACTTTTTTTAAGTCAATGATGTAAATGGAGAGGTAATCGAAGAAAACCCCTCAACAAACCTTCTATAGTAACCAGCTAAACCCAAGCAACTTATAATATCTGAAGGGGATAGAGGTCTATGCCAACTCTTGACCGCATCCATCTTCTTAGGATCTACCTCAATACCCTTATTTGAAACAATGTGACCAAGAAAAGCTACGGACCTTAGCCAAAACTCGCATTTTCTAAACTTTGTAAGGAGTTGTTGGTCGTTGAGAACTTGCAACACAATCCTCATATGACTGATGTGATCATCCTCACTTCTCGAATAAATCAATATATCATCAATGAACAAAATCACAAATATGTCAAGATATTGTGTAAACTCCCTATTCATCAAATCCATAAAAACGGCTAGAGCATTGGTCAAACCAAAAGACATCACCAAAAACACAAAATGACCATATCGAGTTCTAAAAGCCATTTTCGGAATATCATTTTCCTTCACCCTCAATTCGTGATAACCCGACCGAAGGTCAATCTCAGAGAAATAACTTGCTCCTTGAAGTTGGTCAAACAGATCATCTATCCTTGGGAGAGGATACTTATTCTTAATGGTAACCTTATTCAACTGTCGATAGTCTATACACATACGATAAGAACCATCCTTCTTTCTAATTAGCAAGACTGGAGCACCCCATGGAGAAATACTCGGTCGGATGAAACCCTTATCCAAAAAATCTTTCAATTTTTCTTTTAACTCCTTTAGCTCTGCCAGAGCCATTTGGTAAGAAGGAATAAAGATAGGTTACGTATCTGGGAGGAGGTGAATACCGAAGTCTATTTTCCTTTTGGGAGGAATACCGGGTAGATCATCTGGGATTACTTCTGGAAACTCATTAACAAAGGGGACCGACTCAAGAGTAGGGGTTTTAGAATCCAAATCCCTCACCCTAACTAGATGGTACATGCAACCCTTAGCAATTATCTTTCTAACTTTGAGAAAAGAGACAAACTGACCCTTAGGCATAGAATTTCCCCCTTTCCATTCTAAGACAGGCTCATTCAGGAACTGAAACTTGACTACATGAGTTCTTCAAACAACAAAAGCATAACACGAGTGCAGCCAATCCTTACCAAAGATAACATCAATATCTAGCATATCAAGCTCTACCAAGTCAACAAAAGTAACTCTATGGGACAAAGAGACGGGACATTTTCTATAGACCCTCTTAGCTATAATAGAATCACCAACAGTAGTAGAGACATGAAAGGGATCTAACAACGCATTCAGAAGAACATCAAACCTCGTAGCCACATATGGCATCATAAAACACAATGTAGCACCAGGATCAAGTATAGCATAATCATCAAGTTGGAAACTTTCAACATACCGGTAATGATATCAGGAGAACCCTCTTATTCACCACGAGTCTGGAGTGCATAGAATCGGTTTTGCTTGGGAGCATTGGAACCCGAACCACTAGGAGGAGCTTGCTTGCCCTCTCATCCTTTATCCGTAAACGTTGAGAAATCCCTTATCTTATGATCACTTTAACCACAACCAAAGCAACCATCTGTGCCGACTAGGCACTTACCCTAGTGCTTCTTTCCACACTTAGCACAAGTAGACATAAGCAAGGAAGATCCACTACCATTCCCTCCTTGAAGCCTAGGGTTAGACACCCTCTCTTTATTGAACGTATGAGGAGAATTGGAGGAACCTTGACCGGAAAACCTTTGTCGAAATCTAGGACGACCATGTTTATCGGACCTTGCATGAGAGAAATTACCATTACCGGTTTTAGACCTCTTTGTCTCCCTAGACTTTTCCTTAAGGTTCTCCTCTTCGATCTGTTGAGCATGAACCATGAGACGAGAAACGTCGATGTCATTTACAAGCATGGCGGTACGACATTCTTTAACCACTATTTCGGACACACTCGAAACAAAATTAATCATCCTTTCCCTGGGATCGATAACCACTGTAGGAGCATAATTAGACAATTGTATGTATTTCAAAGCATATTCCTTCACACTCATACTTCCTTGACGAAGGTTGATGAACTCAAGTACCTTTGCCTCCATCATCTCAAGGATAAAGAGCCTATCAAGGAAAGCAGCCTTAAACTTCTCCCAATCGAGAGGACCTACATCTTCTGGTATCCCTTCTTTCCATTGATTGAACAAAATTTGAGCAACACCCATAAGTTGATAAGCGGCCAATTGCACCTTTTCCACCACCACTCCCATGATCATAAACACCTTGTAAACCTTATCAATGAACTCTTGATGATCTTCCTCAACCCTAGAACCATGAAACTCCTGAGGATTCATTCTAGTGAAGTCTCTTACTTTACAAACCACCATACACACATTTGGGTTTATGGGAACCACAATCTCCCTATTGACTTGGGCCATCATGGCTTAGGCCAATCACTTGAAAGGCAGCCCTAAACTCCGCATTAGTCTCTTGCTCAGCCAAAGGATCGACTGGATCTTGAGAAGCTTGAGTAGAAGCTTCTTGTTCCACATTCTCCCTCACATTCCTTCTAGCATAAGTTGTTCGAGTAGCCATACCCTTTAGAGCATCAGATAAGGATTAGGAAAGAAACATTATAGGGTTAAACTCTATTGCACGACTTAAGAGTACTGAAGAAGTGGAGTTTCATAAACATCTTGTAGCCTCCCATTCATAAGTGTGTCGCGCTTCACACTCATGAACAAGACTCTACTCTACGTGGCTTATGAGACATCTGAGGACCATTCTAAACCTTGTGCTCTGATACCAAGTTTGTCACGACCCAAGGTACCCCCTAGGCGTAACATGGCGTATGAGACCCTGAGAAGGACCATACAACCCACTTGGCAGTCATAACATTTGAAAAAGAACAAAAGGATAAAAAAATACATTTCAAGTCCCAAAAGTTTTTATAAAAGTAAAGCAGAAGTCTAAACATTTTGTCTCATTAGCCATCTAGTACATAAGAATGAAATAGGGCCTAGTGTCACGACCCAGGGGTACTCCCTAGATGTAACGTGGCGTATAGAACCCTGAAGGACCACATACAAGACACTTAGCTTTCATAACATAAGAAATAGGAAAATAGAATTAAAACAATAGTCCAAGTCCAATAGTTTTTTATAAAATAAAAATGGAAGTCTAAAACGCTTGTCTCAATATCCATCTAGTATAATGAAACTAGCCTAGCCCATACATCATATCCAAAACTGAAATACAAGAAATAAACTAAAACAATGAAAATTCGTCCTCAAAGCATGAGGACTCATCAAAGCTCGGGAATCTCAAAATCAACCACTAGCCACGAAACTGAGAAACCTTACTACAGACCCTATATTTGGGGAAATGTAGGCAAGAGTGTGCGTTAGTACAACACAATGTACCAAGTATGATAGCTATGCATATAACATTTAAATCATGCTAAAAGAGTACATTTCATGACATGCAATTGGCCAAGATAAAACATGATATAAAAGTGTTAGAAAACATAAGTCATAAAACCATGGTCAATGAAAGCTAACATCTTTAAAAGACTTTGAACACATATGAGATACTTCTTGAAGTTACCTTAGTTCATTATTAATGTGGGGGATTAGCCTTAACCAACATAGAGACCATGTGAGCTATAACATGATCCCCCGGTGTCTCCCACACCGAAAAGGGTTTTCCTACTTGCCAAAGTAAGAATCATAACTTCTGGCTTAGGTGGATCCACTAGCTAATATCTATCTAGACAATCATCCTATTGGGAAAAATAGGTAAGGGATAAGGAGATTGCTACTAGAAACCCGGCCTCTACTAATGGGAGAGCTTCCATCTCAATATCATCTCGGCGCTAAGCATAAATCCCATGGAATAGTCAATTCTTACTTGTTCTTATTATCCATGGAAAGGCACATCATCTTTCTAATCCAAGCTAATTCATCATCCCTGGAAAGGTATCGTTCAATAACCAATCCAAATTAGGTTTATTAGGATAGCTCTTAATCTTTGATTCAATTAGGTGAGAAGACCTTTCAAACTTAGAATCCTTTATTATGTAAGAAAACCTTTCACATCATATTTTTATTGTTTATGAGAATATCCTTTTAATTACACAACAACAACATCACCGTTGATACTTTACTCTCAAAGTATCCTTAAAACATTTGCATAGATTTCATAAGAAAATGCATACGTCCATAATTTACCTTCCAAGACTCAAAACACACTTTCAATCATCAACACTTAGAAAATAAGGGTTAGATATGGATTTCATCATATATTCATGCAAATCTAGCAACACATGCTTAATTTCATAAAACTCTTCATTTATAAGCAAAATCCCACATCATATGATCATAACTTGAAAACATGGGGATTACATGGGTTTATGGGGGAAATCATCATAAAATTATAGTATTTCATCAATTCATGCATAAGAGATCATAATTCAATTATTTTAATCAATAATCAAAAGAACCCATGACAATTAGAGAACCCTAACTCAATTGGGGATTTCTACCTTTGAAAATAGAGGAATTTGGGAACTCCATGAATGGAAGGAATCCATGGATGAAAACTATCATACCTTGACGAAAAATGCTAATCTTCAATGGAGGAATTGTGAGTTGACTTGAAATCCTAGGTTGAATCCTTCTTCTTCAAGCTTTCTAGAGAAATAATTATTGGAGAGTTCTTCTTTTTGGTGAATTTGGAGAGAATGAAGAGAATGGGCAAATTTAGGGGTTGAAATCACTTATATAGAGGTCTTAGTGAAGGGTAAAACGAAATAGTATAGGAATAAAATAATTAGGAAAAGTCCAACTGCCCCTAATAATAAGTGCCAGTTCACGATCGACAGAGCATAGACAGGACGACGGTCCATCTTGCACGACCGTCGTTCGTGGTCAGGAACTCACTTTGGGGGTCTGGACCACGGACCGTGGTCCCACTAATGGTTCGTTGGTTCTAGCCGTGTTTCCTCCCATTTTGAACCCCTTTTGGGTGTCATCCACGGACCACACCTACAGTCTGTGGTCCCATTCACGGGTCATGGGTGGCCTTCGTAGGTCGACGACACCTGCAACTTTATGAAAGCAATTATCTTTCCCTCTTTCGGATCCAGGGTGTTACAATATCTCCCCCTTGGGATCATTCATCCTCGAATGAGATTCATCCTAGTACGAAAAGAGGAGGAGAGGAACTAACAACCCAAACTACAATGCAACTTCATCTAAATACATATAACCAAGGAGGAACTATTGATTCCAAGATAGGTAGATATCAAAACATCATAAGATAGGTGAAACTAAATCTAACTGCCCATCATGCATGCAATACAAATAGCCAAGGAGGAAACATCAACTCCAACCTAAAAACATAGTCAAATGCATATATCCGAGGAGGAAACTTCACTCCAAGCTAAAAACATGCTCATATCATCATATCAAGTAGTATACATGAAATTCATACTCATGTGCACATAAACATGTAGAAATCAATCAATTTGACTCATTTTCTCAAAACTTGAACTTTTCATAAATCATACATAGTAAGGAAACCATGGAAACATATGAGACACATAGCTTCAAAACAAAGAACAAACCATGAGGAACTCATTACCTCAAGCTAGAGTAGGAGTAGAAGTAAAGAGATGAGGATATCGGGACATCATATCGGCCTTGGCCTCCCACGTAGCACCCTCAACTAACTGATTCCTCTATAACACTTTTACGAAAGCTATTTCTTTATTTCTCAACTTTCTTACTTGCCGGTCTAAAATCTCAATCGGAACTTCCTCATAAGAAGGATTCTCCTTAACTCCCAAACCTTCTAAGGAAACAATGGATGTCGGATCACCAACACATTTCTTCAACATAGAGACATGGAAAACTGGATGCACCGATGCCAACTCATTTGGCAAATCTAGCTCATAAGCAACCTTACCAATACGTCTCAAAATCCGATATGGGTCTACATATCGGGGACTAAGCTTCCCTTTCTTACCAAACCTCATTACACCCTTCATGGGTGAGATTTTCAAGTAAACCAATCATGAACCTCAAACTCAAGATGTCTTGTTCTCACATCGGCATATGATTTTTGCCGACTTTGAGCCATTTTCAATCTTTCTCGAATAAGTCAAACTTTATGAATGGCCTCATGTACCAACTCGGGACCTATTAGGTCAGCTTCACCCACCTCAAACCATCATATAGGAGATCTACCTCAAATGGAGCCATATCAATACTCGAGTGATAGTTATTATTATAAACAAACTCAATCAATGACAAATGGTCATCCCAATTACCCTTAAAATCAATCAAACAAGCCCTTAACATATCTTCCAAAGTTTGGATAGTACGCTCTGCTTGCCCATCGGTTTGGGGATGAAAGGTCGGGCTAAAATTAACCTAACTACCAAAACTCTTTCGGAAAGATTTCCAAAACTGGGAAATTAATTGGGTACCACGATCGGAAATGATGGACAAGGGTACTCCATGCAACTTTACCATTTCTCTTAAGTACAACTTGGCATAGTTTTCCACTAAATAGGAAACCTTGACGAAAATGAAATGGGCCAATTTCGTCATCCAATTTACTATAACCCAATTCGAGTCATGTTGTTGCCGGGTAAGAGGCAAATCAATAATAAAGTCCTTGTTTGTCACACCCCGAGGCTACCCCCTTGACGTAACATGGGACCTAGGATCACGAGTGACCCCAATCTAACCCTGAAGCTAGCATATCATAAGCATACTGAAAGATATCTAAATGAAAATGTGAACTAATGCGGAAGCTAAATCTATTGATAACTGAAAGTGGGGAATACCCAAAACTGATCTGAATATATAATATACTAAAAGTTTAGTGATAAAAAACATTCACTCAAAACTAAAGCTAAATCTAATACTATATCTTAAAAATCCTGTAACTGAATAGAGTTGCTGGGACATGCCCCTCAGCTAACTCTAATAAAACTAAAAACTGAATGAAAGACTAAGTATAAAAAACATGTCTGTTGTCCTCGAAGTATGAGGACTCACCACTGAAGCTACTGAATACGAACCAAAAGTCGATCAAAGTGTGTATTGGATGATGAGTACCTAAACCTACATCATGAAAGGATGTAGCGCAGAGTATGCGTCAGTACTTGGAATGTACTGAGCATGCAGGATATAGATAATAGCTGAACAAAATACACAAGCTGAAACAAAGCATAACTGAACAATGATATAATCTAAATAAGAATGTAAATACTGAACCATAATTAAAAAGCTAAACTAGATGTAATGACCAAGTACTAATCATGAACATGACATGCTAAGACTGAATACTGAAGTATATGCTGAAAACCTGATCAAATACACTAGAGTCTAATTATGGGAGCTACTATTAACCGACATAAAATCACGTGAGCTAAACATGGAGTTCGGTGTATACGCCCCACTGAGAGGACCCAATATACCTTACCAGGGGTATAAAGGCATGAATGGCGTGATCACAATATCTAATGCCCAATAGAGGGGACTTATAAACCTATGGGGGCACATAGTTCTGGGATTATGAGGGTACGCTGAACCCTAGTCCAACTCGGTCCTAAGTCCACTCCCAACTGAATATGTATATGACTGAAATGTTCTGAAATACTTAATAGCTCAAAATACTAAGATGCTAACTGTGAATGCAACATTTATGTATTGACAATGTGACATTCGAAATCTAGAGCAGGATTGTCTATTTAACTTACCTAGCAAGTGTAATTCATGAACTAGGAGAATCAACACAAAAATAGGGTTCTGAGTTTCGTGCAAGGAACTAAGAAAACTTTCCAAGAAACAAGCTAATTCGATTTAGGATACTACAACAGCTAAATTACAACAATTATCTAAGGTTTTAGAAACCCTAGGTCTAAACAAGATTTGGAGAAACAAGAATATGATTGAATTCTAGGGACCTAGTGGATGAAAGGAACCCACTAGTGAAATCCCACATACCTGGTGATGAAATTTATGGAGAAATCCTTCGATTTCAGGGCTGAAACTTGAAGCAAACCTTCTGGTTGTTCTTGGGAAATTGTCACTTCTTTCTTCTCCTTTTTGCTCTAAGTTTGGGTGATTTTTAGTGAATAAAGTCTATGGGTATGTCTGACTAAGTTATTAGGCTTAAGCTGAGTAAAACGATGTAGTTTAGGCATCAAACAATGTAGTTTAAGTGCCCAACGCATAGGGGAAAGGACCAAAACTACTGTGACCTAAATCTGTTGAGTGCCACCTACTATAGGACTGGCGGGCTGTTGGTTGACCTACCAACCGTCGTTAGGACTTGTCGGTCATGCTCTGCCTGACGGGGCTTCACTAAAACATGCATAACAATTTACTCTGAGCGTGGAATTTAGCAAACTCGGTGGTGTTGGAAAGAGGATTCAATTATCTTTAATTTGATAGGTCATAGGACACCTAATTTATTCTATACTAAAATATATGACCGTTTGAAGTTGACCTAACAACTATTTTCCTCTAAATAATTTTTAACCCTCACCTACGGTTCGTAGGTCCAACAACGGACCATACTGGTCGACCGTGGGTAGGATCAGAGATCATCAAACTCTGGAACCCAAAGACGAAACCAACCTACGGTCTATGGGTCAATCAATGGACCGTGGTTCACGGTCTTAGGTGTCATCTTTAGATCTCAAATTTTCTCTAAGTCTGGGACTAAACCACAGGACTCCACCTACGGTCCGTGGTCTAACACACGGTCTGTCGGTGGCTTCCGTTGGTTCTGACACCAGATCCTGGAAAGTTGCATTTTCTATTTTCTCAAGTTTGAGGTGTTACAATATTCAAATCTTCCCACTTCCAAGTAGGAATGCTAATGTCTTGGGATAAACCTCCCAGTTTCTGATGTCCTACTTTAACTCGTTAGCAATTAGGACACTTAGCCACAAATCCCGCAATATCCTTCTTCATCCCATTCCACCAATAGACCTCTCGCAAATCACGATACATCTTGGTGGCTCCCGGGTTAATGGAATACCGCAAACTATGAGCTTCTGACAAGATTTGTTCCCCCAAGTCATTAACATTTGGAACACACAAACGACCTTGATATCTAATTACACCATATCCCCCTTGGGAGAAATCCTTAACGGATTTCTTAAGCACCACTTCTTTCAATTCAACTAAAATTAGATCAAGACCTTGCTTGTCCTTAACATCCTCCAAAAAATACAATTCTGAGCCGTTGTGAACCATAACACCACATTTGGTGGAATCCACTAACTGAACACCTAATCGGATCAATCTATGAACATCTCAAACCATCTCTTTTTTTCTTCTTCAATATGAGCGACACTACCCATAGACAACTGACTAAGAGCATCCGCCACCACATTTGCCTTTTCAAGGTGATAGAGAACACTCATATCATAATCTTTCAATAATTCAAGCCACCTTCTTTAGCGAAGATTTAGATCTTTCTGGTTAAACATATATTGCAAACTTTTGTGGTCGGTAAACACATCTACATGCACACCATACAAATAATGCCTCCAGATCTTTAAGGCAAAAACCACCGCCGCTAATTTATGGTCATGGGTAGGATAATTCTTCTCATGAATCTTAAGTTGCCTTGAGGCATAGGCAATGGCTTTCCCATTTTGCATAAGCACACATCCTAACCCAGTTCTAGAGGCATCACAATAAACAACAAAGCTATCTGTCCATTACAGTAAAGTCAACACCATAGCGGAAGTAAGTCTATCTTTCAACTCTTGGAAACTCTTCTCACACGCTTCGGACCATATGAACTTAGCCTTCTTTTGAGTCAAAGCCGTCAAAAGAGAGGCAATTGAAGAGAACCCCTCAACAAACCTTCTATGGTAGCCGGCCAAACCTAAGAAACTTCTAATATTCGAAGGAGTTAGAGGTCTAGGCCAACTCTTGACCGCATTCGTCTTCTTAGGATTCACGTAAATACCCTTACTTGAAATAATATGGACAAGAAAATCACGGACCTTAACCAAAATTCACATTTGCTAAACTTTAAAAAAAGTTGTTGGTCCTTAAGAATTTGCAACACGATCCTCAAATGATCAATATGCTCATTCTCACTTCTCGAATAGATCAATATATCATCAATGAACACAATTTCAAACAAGTCAAGGTATTGTCTAAGACACCCTATTTTCAAATCCATAAACACCGCCGTAGCATTAGTCAACCCAAAATACACTACCAAAAAGTCATACTAACCATAGAGAGTTTGGAAAGTCTTCTTTGGAATGTCATCTTCCTTCACCCTCAATTGGTGATAACCCAATCGAAAGTCAATCTTCGAGAAATAACTTGCTTCTTGAAGTTGGTCAAACAAATCATCTATCCTTGGGAGGGGATAGTTATTCTTAATGGTCACTTTATTCAAATGGTGATAGTCAATACATATACAAAGAGAACCATCTTTCTTTCTAACAAACAAAACTGGAGCACCCCATAGAGAGATACTCGGTCGGATAAAACCCTTATCCAACAAGTCTTTGAATTGTTCTTTCAACTCCTTAAGTTCTGTCGGAGCCATTCATTAAGGAAGAATATAAATAGGTTGCGTATCTGGGAGAAAGTCAATACCGAAGTCTATTTCCCTTTTGGGAGGAATGCCGAGTAAATCATCTAGGAACACTTCCAGAAACTCAATAACAAGGAGGACCGACTCAAGAGTAGGGGTTTCAGAATCCACATCCCTCACCCTAGCTAGATGGTAAATGCAACCCTTAGAAATAGTCTTTCTATATTTCAGATAAGACACAAACTGATCTTTAGGCATATAATTTCCCCCTTTCCACTCTAGGACAGGCTCATTCGGGAAATAACACTTGACTACATGAGTTCTACAATCAATAGAAGAATAACATGAGTGCAGCCAATCCATACCTAAGATAACATTAAAATCTAACATATCAAGCTCTACCAAGTCAACAAGAGTAACTCTATGGGACAAGGAAATGGGACACTTTCTATAGACCTTCTTAGCCACAATAGAATCACCAATATGAGTAGAGATAAAAAAGTTCTAACAACACATCCAAAAAAACATTAAACCTCATAGACACATATTGTGTCACAAAATACAAGGTAGCACCGGGATCAAGTAAAGCATAAACATCAAGTTGGAAAATTTTCAACATATCGGTAACCACATCGGGAGAACTCTCTTGTTCACCACGAGTCTGAAGTGTATCGAATCAGTTTTTCTTAGGAGCATTAGGACTCGAACCACTAGGAGGAGCTTGCTTTGCCTCTCTTCCTTTAGCCATGAGTATCGGGTAATCCCTCATTTTTTGACCACTTTTACAATAACTAAAGCAACAATTTGTGTAGGCTTGGCACTTACCCTCATGTTTTATTCCATACCTAATACAAGTAGACATGGGGAATGAAGATCCACTAACATTACCTCCTTGAGTCTTAGGGTTAGACACCTTATCTCTGTTGAACTTAGGAGGAGAATTGGACGTTCTTTGACTAAAAAACTTTTCTCAAAATCTAGGAGGACCATGTCCATCGGAACTTGTATGAGAGATATTACCATCACCGATCTTAGCCCTTTTTATCTCCCTAGGCTTTTCTTTAAGTTTCTTCTCTTCAATCTGTTATGTATGAACCATGAGATGAGAGATGTCCATGTCACTAATGAGCATGGCAGTTCGGCACTCTTTAACCACTATTTCGAACACATCCGAGATGAACTTACTCATCATTTCCCTTGAATAGGCAACCATTGTTGGAGTATATCTAGACAATTGTGTGAACTTTAAAGCATATTCCCTCATACTCATACTTCTTTGTCGAAGGTTAATGAACTTAAGCACCTTGGCTTCCCTCATCTTAAGGGGAAAGAAAATATCATGAAAAGTAGCTTAAACTTCTCCTAATCCAAAGGACCCGCATCTTTCGGTCTCCCATCTTTCCATTGGTTATACCAAATTTGAGCCACACCTTTAAGTTGATAAACGACCAACTCCAACTTTTCCACTGGCGTCACTCCCATGATCATCAAAACCTTATAAACCTCATAAATAAACTCTTGAGTATCTTCCTCAACCTCAGAACCATGAAACTCTGGAGGATTCATCCTAGTGAAGTTCCTCACTCTAGATACCGTCGTACCCCATTTGGGTTCACGGGAACTACAACCTCCCTATTGTCTTGGGCCGTCACGGCTTGAGCTGACATGTGAAAAGTAGCCCTAAACTTCACATTTAGTCACCTGCTCGGCCAAAGGATCGATCGAAACTTGAGGAGCTTGGGGAGGAGCTTCTTGTTCCGCATTCTCCCTCACATTCCTTGTCACGACTCAAGGTTATCCCCTAAACGTAACATGGCACATAACAACCCTAAACGCACTATGAAATCCACTTAGCATATCATAACATAAGTAAAGAATAATGAAGAGTAAAAACACATTTTAAGTCTTAAGAAGTTTTCATAAAAGCAAATCGGAAGTCTAGACATTGTCTCATCTAGCCATCTATTACAATCTAAGTCTCAAAATAGGGTCATAACCCTTATAATAGAAATCTGAAAAGTCTAATACAATGAAAGGAAATGAACAACAAGATAGCACTCATCCCCAGATCTATGAGGACTCACCACAAGCTAGGAGAATAGTCGATCCAAGTTTGTATCAAGGGAAGAACACCTCAAACATCGGAACCTACACTTTGTGGAAAATGTAGAAGAAATATGGGTTAGTACAAAAATGCACTAAGTATGATAGACATGCATAAAAATCCTTGAAATCATGCTAAAAAGGACATTTTGGTTGAAATGTATGCACTTTACCAAGTTTATAGTTCATCGTGAAAATTAGTGTAAAAGCATAAAATACAAGCATATTCAACATATTGATCATCATATAATGAAAACAAACCATAAGAACCTTCAAGGAATCCTTGTACAATATATGAATAAGATCACATACTCCTACGCACACTAAGGAAAGCTTATTAAGTAACTATAGTTCATAACTCAAATTCTAGTTCATATTATTACCATAGTGTGTTTAGCTTTAACCGACATAGACCATGAGAGCTTAACCATGGAATCCGGTGTCTACCCCACACCGAAAAAGGGTTGTCCTACTTGCCTAAGGTAGAACCAAACTCTTAGCTTAAGTGGATCTACTAGCTAAAGACCTATGTGGGCACATAGTTTATGGGATGAGGAGATTGCTTCTAGAAACCCGGACTCAACTAAAGTAGAAGGTTTCCATCTCATGAGATACCTACTTTGGGAAACCGGACTGAACCAGTGTAAAAGGAACCCATTTGGAAAGCCGGACTCAACTATCGTATAAGCTTCCATCTCATATTCATATCCACTCGGTTCTAAGCATTAATTCTCATTGAGTTCATATTAAGTCTTGACTTAAGTTGATAACTATGGAAGAATGTCTTGACACTCAATCCAACAAACGCATGCTAAAGCTCTTAGATTCAATAGGTGAGACTAGTCTTCAACCTTATAATCACTATATGTGACAAACCTTTCACATTGTATGATGTTCATACCTAAGTGTGTACATGAGGATAATCATCCAATCAAAGTAACAATTAGATTATAGTATATTCACTTAACTCTCAAAGCAATCTAATTGTATACACGCAAGTCTCATTCACATAGCTAATTCTCATGTTTTACCCTTCAAGGGCTATAGATCACATTCAACCAATATATCTAGATTTACTACATTAGATACAGATGGTAACATGATTCACATAACTAAACTACTACAAGTACAATTTCATAGTATTCATCTTACTACAATTCACCCAAATCACAAGTCATAAATTAAAATTATGGGGGTTTCATGGATTCATGTGAGATTTTCACATAAAATCTATCATAATCAACAATTCAATCATAATATATGATAATTAAATCAATGAAATTTTTTTTAGAAAGAATTCATGACTTAGAGTGAAAACCCTAGCTTTTAGGGAATTTCCTACTTTGAAATTGGGAGTTTGAGGGCATCATGGATGAAAGCAATCCATGAATCAAAAACTACCATACCTTAGGTGAAGAAGTCTGAAAAAATTGTGTGATAAAACCTCCTTCTTCCAGCCCTAACTTGATCTTCTTCTTCTTCTTCTTCTTTGGAGTTCTAGAGAGATGATTTTGGAGAGGGTTTGGTTTTTGATTTGGGGATTTTTGGGTTATGACTTTAGATGGGTTAATTTAGGTGGGAAAAATACTTATATAGTTTTTTAAAATAGGCTTAAAACGACACCACATAACAATTAAATAAAAAGGAAATCCCCAAAAGACCCCTAGCCTTAACTGCCAAATGGCAGTTTCAGGCATGACCTACGACTTGGTGACCCACGGACCATGGGTGGGACCACGGCCCGTGCTGGTGAACCGTTGGTCAGGAGACTAGAGGCTGTTTTGAGGGGCTTGACCCACGACCCCCACCTACGGGAAATGGGTGGACCTACGGGACGGAGGTTGCCATCGTGGGTCACTGCCCAAACAGCCTTCTAGGTCTTTTCCTTAAGGACCCATGGTTGGTCCTTGGGGTTTAGACCTTGACGTTCTAACACTAAAACATAAATTTCAAGGTATGGGGAGGTATTTTCATGGCTCTAACCCTAACGTTAAGCTCTAACTTAGCCTACTAGTTTCATGCTAGACTCTAGTTTAGTCTACCATTTTCCGGAATGTTATATTCCTTCTACCAAAAGCTCTTTGAGTACCCATATCTTGTAGAGAATCCGATAAGGATTAGGAGAGAGACTTTATAGATTTAAACTCTATCGCATGACTTTAGATTTGTGAAAGAAGTGGAGTTTCCTAATCATCTTGTATCCTCTCATTCATAAATGTGGCGCGCTTCACACTCATGAACAAGAGTCTACTCAGCGTGGCTTATAAGACATCCTAGGACCATTCTAAACATTGTGCTCTGATTACCAAGTTTGTCACGACCCAGTGGTACGCCCTAGATGTAACATGGTGTATAGAACCCCAAAGGACCCCAAACAAACCACTTAGCTTTCATAACATAAGAAATAGAACAATAGAAGTAAAACAATAGTCCAAGTCCAATAATTTTTATAAATAAAAAGCAGAAGTCTAAAACACTTGTCTCAATAGCCATCTAGTACAATAGAATGAAATTAGGCCTAGCTCATACATCATGTCCAAAACTGAAATACAAGAAGTAAAGTGAAGCAATGACAATCCTTCCTCGAAGCATGAGGACTCACAAACGCTCGGCTGCGATCACAGAAACCAAACAACCCGACCCTTCATGAACGCAGACAATCCCCCTGCGAACGTGAAGGACAATAACTCAACCTTCGACGGATGTGGCTAAAGGATCATGTTCTTGGAGATTAGAGCACTCAACCCTTTATAAACACGAACAAGGCTCCACGAACATAAAGGAAAACACCAGATAAAACAACAACAGAACATCAAGACACCAAAAATTCTTTGAAAGGACCATAGATATTTGGTTGGAATCTCGTACACACCAACCAAATATGCTACTCAACTAAATTCGATGTTCTAGACTTAATGGATCCATTGAAATATAGATTCAAGGTCTTTATGACCTGACACCCATTAAAATCACAATAAATTAACTTTAAACCAAAAAGAAAAAATTACCCCTAAAACCTCTGAAAATTGAACCACGGTCTCATCTAGCCATAAAATCACCTCCTAAATTCAACGGAATTGACAGAAATCCATCTGAGCACCCGAACTCTGAATGTTGACTAAATTAAGATCTTGGACGAAATTCACTTAAACTCCCAACTCAAGGGCTCAAATCTACATCAAGACTCTGTAACTAAATACAATAATACTCCTAAACCAAAATCCACATTGTGGAACTGATGGAGCTGACATAATTACATTTTGAGACCTGTAGCTCCAGATGTTGATTAAAGTCACTTATATCAACTTAAAATTCTCCAAAACTCTAAAACATCCAAAAAAAATCACAAATTTTAGATCCCATTACAAAATTAACATCATAAACTGATCCAACATGACTCGGGGTAACTATCGAGAGGAATACACTTGTAATGTTTTTCAAAATTTTCTAAAAACAACATTCAAGGTCATCACATCAAGTACTATTCCAAATATGAATCTGAATCATGTACCTAAAAGTCATAAAATTGACTGTTATACGATTTTGGAGCAATTTAATTGGTAGATTGCTTTGATTTAATAATAACACATTTATATTTATAATCATACAATACAAATACCTTATTTAATTAATATAATAAAAAAATGACTTCAATGCTTTGAATGAAATATCTAAGAAATTAAAAAAAGACCATTCCTTGAGACACATTAGAAATTAAAATTTGTTATTGTGAACTTGTTAGCGAAATCTTTCCTATTTATAATCACATGAATAAATTAATGTCATGACCCAATCCACCAGATCATGCAGACACCTACTCTAAATCCCTAGATAGGAGAACCCTTAACCCCCAAACTAAAACATGAAGTTCAAAAGTGAACAAAATATAAACTAATCACCTTATTTAAATACAGAAATACTTTCGTACTGATTATAAATAAGCACTATTGAGAAATGCATTCATCCCTCTCAAGGAACTAATCTAAACAGGTGTAAGAGCTCCTATAAGACTACAAAATTCATAAGTAATAAGACACAACTCCCACCATTAGGGAAGAGAGGTAGAAGTTGTAAGAGATCATCTTCATAATCTCTAAGAAACTTTGTTGTTCCTGCAACCACACTTTGCCAAGTGGCTTAGCAAGAGTAGTATTAGTACAAACAACACGTAATGGTAGGTATTTTCAGTTGACCTGAATCCACCACATAATATCGCGCAAATAATTAAAGAACATATAAATTGGAGATACAATTTAGGACCCCTATTCGACAAGTGTCGCCCTTATCATGAAGTGATACTACATCAAAATTCTCTCTATCTCAAGTCACCCCACCTCTTTTCGCTGCTAACTTCACCTTCATATCAGAACATAATCCAACTCTTTCATCATATAAATTACTTATAAAACCACTCATTCTACCCCCACCGAGATTCATCTACTAATTTCATTTCGGACTCCAAAACCCACCAACTAACTCTATTATCAGTAGAACTCTTACTTGTTTCACCTGACTCAATAACCGCATAGATCATAACCAACCATCATAACGACCCTCACGTAATCTTAGAACAATTTTAAAGTACCCCAGACCACCCATGGATCCCTCAAGATGTCTTTAACATGCACTCTTAGTCTTACCCCCATCAGCACCTAACACAATACTCAGCCACTCATGGATCGACATTTAATAGTCACACTATGAAAAATTAAACCCGGTTCACTAAATCCACACACAAACAATCATATGTACCGGATATGGTACCCGAACCAACTATAAGTAATGTGTACAAATATGGTACTCGAGTCAACCATATAGATATCGTGTACCAAGCATGGTATGCGATCCATTTGAATACATACCAAGTGTGGTACCCAAGTCAACAAAGAAAAATCACGCACCATTCATGGTACCCAAGTCAACTGTTAGTATGTACCAAGTGTAGCACCCAAGACAACCAGCAATCATAATCACAATCACAAGGAATTGCATGCAATTGACAATAAGTTAACATTTCAGTTTGTACTCCTTCCATTAAACTTACTATATATTAATAATAATAATAATAATAATAATAATAATAATAATAATAATAATAATAATAATAATAATAATATAAATAACAACAACAACAACAACAACAATAATAATAATAATAATAATAATAATGATATGGGCGATAGTCTGCACGGTCATCTTCAATCTAGCTTGTTAACATCCGAATTCAAGGAAGAAATCTGAATCAAAATATATACAATTTTTATATAATTTAATGACTGTATGGAAGGATCTAATCCTTTTACCCAAGAAAGGGTCTGTCGAGATTCAAATACGTATTGTTAGTGAGCCCATGAGTCTAGCAGTTCTAACAGGGTATAAAGCGCCCTTTTATTCCTTATCGAGCTGAGACCACAGCTGGCTAGACGGAGTCACTAAGACAAAGCCATTAACTTGTTGTATTGAATCTGACTGGTCCACCATCTCGTAACCGAGTCAAGAAACTATATATAAATTTATTCATATGTAGATAAAGTCTAGATCTTTCATGGTAGATATAAAAGTGAAGTTAGTTATCCGGCATAGATATAATTTTTTAGCCGGACATAGTCTCGGCTTAGATCAGAGAAAGTAATAAAATTAAAGGAAAGAAAAGAAAGGAAAAATAATAGTACCTTAAAATTTTATTCAACAACTTCGGTACTCTCCGGCAAACTCACAACTTTACAAAGGAAGAGAATAAGAGAGAGAGAGAGTACAAAAGAGAGAGAACGGTTTCTGAAACACCTTGACCTCTTACAAAACAAAAAAAAACTTATTTATAGAAACTAAAACTCATCTTGGAATAGTAGTAGAGGGTCCCCTATGCGGGTCCTAGAAACAGTATATCTACTGTTGCAACAGTGTTTCTACTGTTGATAATGTTTATCTACTAAACTTTGTTTTTCTTCTTTGAGAGGAAATCTTCTGCTTTTTTATTGTGTCTTTTGAAACTGGCCCTTCTAATTCATATGGCTGAGCCTCGTGAGTATCATCACTTGTTTCACTGCGCATAGATGAGTCTGATCTTGTGTAGTGTGTTATATTAAGAAGAAGATTTCTCTTACTTTTTCCAAATAATTATTAATCATTTCATTTTGATCATCTCCATCTTGGTTAGAAATTTTTCTAGCCATTTGTCTGACTGAAGTGTCAACAATTATTCCTTTATGAGGAACTGATTTATAATCTTGAATTGTCTTGGAAATCAGGCCCAATAGTTCTTGTCCATATAATGAGTTTGTTTGGGGGTCTATTTTCATTAATTTATCCCAAAAATTGTTGTAATAAGTCCGATATAAATAGGGGATTTGTTCTTCAATGAAATCCACTTCTGGAGCCCATTTATGTATTCAGGGAACAGAAAAGTCTATAAAGAAATATATCTGTTCGATTTGTTGCATATAAAAAATGTGTTCTTGGTGGTATAGATTGTTAAGGTCCGGAGAAACCTTAACCCATTCTCTGTATAACTTGAGAAATAGTTCGGGCAATATTTTTATCGTTGGCCCGTGGTATAACCACCAATTTAAAAACCAATTTGGAATAGGATTAGCAAATATCTTTGCACAGACTTAAATGAACCAAGTATGTTTGTGTCTTTCGTTATTATAATGGAGAACTTTATTAAATGCCTGAATATAGTCCCAATATGTAAATTTCATAGAGACTTTGTTAAGGCTAAACTGCCTTTCTGTCATCGAGGAAATACCCTAATCTTCAATAGGAATGATTTGTTTTATAATCATTTTGGAGAAGTTATAAACATTCTCACTGGTATTATAACCTGAGAAGTGCTGAAATTTAACAAATGTGCTTATCAGCAGAGTTTCATAAGATGACCGAGTTTTGTATGACTCACCCGTGAAATAAAGTCCATTGAGTAAATACCGTTGGAATATCTTCCATGGTTCTTCTTCTATTTGTATCTCAAAGTTTTCTAAGAGGAATATCATTTCTTTTTTTTCTATTTTTTCATATGATTTGATATCATCAACATCATCTTTACCTATTGAGGCAAAAGTATTACTTTGCTTTTGTGATAAATATGTCTGTAGTTGGGCATATAATGGATTATTTTCTGGAATATCTTCCAGATGTACTGATGAAGCTGCTTCTTGAGCTTTTGAGTTTAAATTAAATAAACTCATTCCTCCTTTTTTGTATAATTGGAGTGTTGGATGAAGATCTGTATGACGATCTTGATGAACTTTGGGAGTATCTTCCCCTTCCTCTTGGGTTATTTCCCTTTCCTCGACCCTTAGTTACCCAAGGGGGTTCCATCCTACAAACAAAACAATTTTTTTAGTCATCAAGAAGGTTATAGCATTCATAATAATCATAGCTCTCATAGAGTGCTTCTTCCATCATATAATTGGCGACGATATCCATCATCATACCGTCTGATTCTCCATAATATACGTTCCTGTAAATCTCTATTAAGAGGAACTACCTTTAAAATAGTAAATAAATCTTTATCAGGAAAGAAGCTAAAAAACCCATTGTTTATAAAGCAAGATATTCTCTAGATAAGAAGTCTGCGAGAGAATTATCACTTCCCTTTTTATAATGAATTTCAAAATCAAAAGGGGCTAATTGTTCTTGTCATCTGGCAAACATTAATTTTGAAGCATCGTGCTTAAAATCTTTATCAAATATATATTTGACTGATTGAGCATCAGTATTAATAAGAAACTTTTGATTATATAAATAATCTTGAAATTTTAATACACATTTAACGATAGTTAACATTTCATGCGCTACCGTTGCATATTTTTTCTGAGCATTGCTCCATTTTCCAGAATGAAATTGAATTAGATATTCAGTTTTATCATGAGGATTGATTTGTTTTAATATTCCCCCATAGCCAATATTAGACGCATTTCTCTCTACAATCTTCTGTCAACCTGGGTTAGCAAGAGTTAGGCAAGGCAAAGATTTAACATGAAGTTTAATATTTTTGACCAAGTTGGTGAGACTATCAGTCCAAATCACGAGATAAATTCTTGTAAAAGGGGGAAATATAATTTAAACTTCCCAAGAATCTCTGCAATTGCGTCCTATCTGTAATGACATCAGGAAACTTAGAAACAAAATCAATCGATCTTTGAATAGGGTAACCTTCCCCTGACAAATAAGATGACCTAAAAATCTGACTTTAGTTTGAAATAGACTCATTTTTGGTTTAGAAATCACCAAACCATTTTGTATAACTATTTTCTTGAAAATGTCTAAATGTTTAATATGTTTTTCAAGAATTTTTGAATAAACTAAAATATCATCAATATAAACAATGATGAAGTCCAAATATGGGTTGAAAATATCATTCATAATTTTTTGAAATTCAGAAGGAGCGTTTTTCAAACCAAATGGCATAACATTCCATTCGTATTGTCCAAACGGGACATTAAAAGCAGTTCTATAAGAGTGCTCTTTAAATATTTGAATCTTCCAATAACCAGATTTGAAATCAAATTTACAAAATATATTAGCTTCACATAATCTTGACAATAAATCCTTTTTGTTTAGGATAGGATACCTAATCCATTTCAAATATTTGCTTAATTGCTTATAATTATTACCAACCTGGGAACACCCCGTTCCTTTTCAGCTGCATTATTGACATAAAATGTAGTGCATGACCAAGGAGATTTTGAAGGTTTTATCAAACCCTTCTATAACAAATTATCAATTTCTTTTTTGCAGAATTCAACCAATTCAGCATTCATTTGACAAGGACATGATTTTGTAGGAATATCATCCTCAGAGAAAGTATCTTCATAAGGAAGAGTGACAATATGCTTTTTTCAGTTCCAAAAAGCACTAGGATGATCAACACAAATATCAACGGCAATCTGTTCAGATATTAATTTAATATTTTCTTGTACTTTGGTTGATCTTAAAGTATCAAATATATCATGCTAAACAATTCAAGTTGTAGGGAATCCACATGATTTTGTTTCATATTAATCAAAGCATTAATATCACGAGAAATAGGATCAGTATAAAAGTATAACTAATATCTTGATTTTTGTAAGTAGCAGAAAATCCTTTAGCAGTTATATTAGTAAAAGGATAAATCGCATTTATAAAAGGAGTTCCAAGTATAATAGGAGGGTATAACTGATTTTTTACCAAGAAAAAGAATGCGGAATGCAGACTTTATTTTGGCATATACGAGTATTAGGTAGTTTATACTTTATATCTAAAGCATGTCCTGAAGCCGATCTGACCATATGAGTTGTTTTCTCAAAATATTTGGTAGGCACAAGACCTTCCTGAATACAGCTTACGTCAGCTCCACTATCTATCATAGCAACATCAGTTATAGAAAGAGTGTTATCAATTAATATGGTACATTTAATATACCATTTATGAGATGTAACAACCTGCATCATTCCAAAATAATATATTTTGTTTAGGATCAATATTAATAGGTTTTTCAAGAGTTTTTTCTTCAACAGTATTTTTTCCTTTGTCGTTAGCAGACTCAATCTGAGTAAGGCGGTGATCACAAATAATCTAATTTTATTTAAGAGATTTAATCTCCTGTTATAATTGTTTAATTTCTCCTTTTAGGTCATCAAAAGAAGTATCACGAATAACAACATGTTGTTTAGAAAGTCTATTATTGACTTCAGATAAAGAATAAGGAGCAGAATATTCAAATTCATTTTTTGATCTTTCAATAATATTAGACGAGCTATCCTTATTATTAGCAACGAGCTGAATAATTTTTTCACGTAACGTGTTATCAGTAACTTCTTTTAACAACTCTATCACATTATCAGAAGTAATAGTATTCATATTCAAATCTTCAAATTGAGATTGTAATTTATAAAATTCATCATGTTCACAAGAGCAAATATCACCTCTACATTTACAAGCATATATAGTTGATGACTGAGTATTACCAGAAATTTCAGGTTTATCAGTTTCAGATCCTGATTCAGAATAATCGTCATCATCATAATCGGACTCAGAACGATAGGTGTATAAAAAACTATAGACCTTATCGTGCAAATCCTCCTCGAACTCTAGAGTTTTAAGCTTTTCAAGCTTACAATTTGGTGCTATATGCCCAAATTTTCCACATTTGTAGCAATTAATCTTAGCGAGATCTCACCTAGATCTATTCTTAGTAAATCTATTAGATTTACGATGAACTTTTCGCTCTTCCCGTTCTTCCCTTGATCTTCGTCTAGACCTTTTCTTTCTATAAGGTTTTTCGAGATTAGAGTCTCTAGAATCTCTATGTTTGGTTTGTTTCCCTGCATCTGGTAACCAAAACTGAACGTAAAAGTCTCCTAACTGAGATCTTTCTCTAAGCTTATCCATCTTAAGTTGTCTAGAGAGTTTCAATTCATTGCACAAATTAATACCTTCTTGGGTGCAAGCTCCTATTAATTTTCAATAAGTAAAATTGCCATAAGGAATAGCTCCTAGCGAATTCCTCAGAGTTTTTTAACTCTCTCGGCAAATAAGGGAGGTAAGACATCTATGAACTTGGCTTTCCAGTGTTCAAGACCGTTTTCAGGTAGTTCCACTACCCGACTAAGATAGGTGACTTTATACCATCTGAATTCTCCTAAATGCCTACATTGAAGACCATTAAGCAGGGAACGAATAGTCTCATATTGATTGGTAAATCTACCATTAAAATGTCCAAGAATAGTCAAGACCAAGGTATAAACTACGTCTTCTCTATTTTTTACTAAGGCAAATCCTAGGTTATCAATACCTTCATTAGTAACCTTAGCATTAATTACTGCAGCTTTTGCTTCAGTACTCATATAATTATCCTACCAGCCTCTAAGTTGACCAGTAAAATCTGCAATTATCATCTTACAAATAGTTCTATCTGTGTTATTAACACTTTTGCAAATAGTAGCATACATAAGCATTCTATGAACAAGTATGGTTAATTGCGTATCAGTTAAACCGTCGAGATTCCATTCATAAATCTCACTTCCACTGTAAGAAGTATTAGTTTGGTTCCAATCACGTTCCTCTATTAGGACATCTTGAGGAGTCGGACGGGGATAATAATAAGTTTGCATACGAGGTTGATGAGCATAATTACCATTATTCTTTTTAGGATAACCACGAAGTTTATTAATTTCTATTTCAACTTGATTTTTAAAATCAAAAGTGATTTCCATTTCATCTGTAAAATCTTCAGATAAACTAATGTGTTTCACCCCAAATTGTGAAAACTTTTTATCAAGAAGGTTTTCAAGATCATAAAGTGGTTTAGAGATAAAATCCTGAATCTCAGGAGGTCTCTGAATAGGTACATCAGGTTGTTTTGACGAAGAAGCCTATTCAGAAGGTTTTAAATCATTTTTAATTTGACCAATTAAAATTGTCAGATCATCCAATTTTTTATCGAGAGAACTAATATGTTCTCCTAAAACTTTCACACAAAGACCTAAATAGTTATTCTGAGAAATGAGATTATTAATCTCGTTAATACTTATCGTAGCCACATCATTTTCACTGAATTTTTGGAAAGTAGTGAAACTGATCCCTGTATTATTAAGAAGTATAAATGGTGCCTGAGGCGGATAAATAGCCATAATAATATTACCTGATTCATCTTTATAAGATAGTTCAAGGACTTTGATGAATAAAGGTAAATAAGTGGTTATAAACCAAGGTACGAAGAACATAATATGATTATGCAAAGCACAAGTTTCATAAAATTCTTGTGAAATATTATGCAGATCTTCTGTGCTGTAAGTGTCAAAAAACCAAGTTATAAACTGGCTCCATTTATCACTTCCAAATTCGTTTTGAATATACTTTCTTGCCAGTGAACCTGGACTAAAATTGATTTGATGTACATTCATCATTAAGTATCATTAAGATTAAAATCCATTTCGGATGCAGAAGGAATATCCTTATCAGAAATATCAGATGATTTTATCATTTGTTTGAACAATATTTAATCTAGGATTAATTTTAATTTTATTTTTATCAGCAGAGATTACCGAAGATAATGTATGCAAAGAAGCAGCACGATTTCGAGCTGGACAATTACTGGGGTCAATCGGCGAGATGTGTTGGATGGCAAGTAATCTTCTATCAGAAGAGAAAGAATGTCTATTATAAGGAACACTTTTTTCATCAAACTGAATACAAATCTTTCCATCAGAATTTTGAGTAATATGAGAATATTCAGAATTAGTGACAGCAGCAGTCATTTGTTCTGGAGGTATAACAGAGTCTAAAGTCCAAGTAGTAGAAAAATTAATTTCTTCCTAGTTTATTGGTCTTCTAGTAGTGACCTTAGACTTAGCAAAATTTGTTTCCACTAAAATAGTTTGATCAGACGTATCATATAATTTACATCTAGGATTCAAAGTAGCAAGCAATTTGAAATAGATTCTATAAAATAAACAAATTAATTCAGATCCAGGTGCATAATTATAACCATGTGTTTTAACATTTAAAGTTAAAGCATCTAATATATTAGAATTAGTCAAAGATAACTGCAAAAATTTGGTTGAGTATTGAAATATATTGGGCCATAAGCTACCGTAGATTCAATCGAACCCATCAAAGATTGTCTAAAATTCAAATTTCTCGCATCACAAAGAGTAGCTAAAGATGTCTCAGGTAACCCTTTAAGAGTTAGAGGTTTAAAAGAAATTTGAACCATGCCAATATGCTAGAACTTGTATTGATTTCTATAAACATCAATATCGCATTTATTCAACAAACGAATAGTCTATTCTTATGAATTTAATGCTAGAGATTGTTCAGTAGTTTTTATCTATTGTTTATTAGAGATCTTATCAAACCAACCATAATCACAAATGGTTTTTATATCAACTTTCGAAATAGTCCATTTATTTAGTAAATCAAGGTTTTGAGATATATCTACCTCTTCCAATAGAGTACTTTTAGTACTAGTATCTCCTAAATCCATGCATAAGAGAATATATCTATGCTGAAATACTTCACAACAATCTCATAATTACCATGAAAGTTCCTAGGCTAAACAGGATCTCAGAAGACAGACGGTAGTCCGCGCGGACATCTTCAATCTAGCTTGTTAACATCCGAATTCAAGGAAGAAATACGAATCAAAATATATACAAATTTTTATATAGTTTAATGAATGTATGGAAGGATCTAATCCTTTTACCCAAGAAAGGGTCTGTCGAGATACAAATACGTATTGTTAGTGAGCCCATGTGTCTAGCAGTTCTAACTGGGTATAAAGCGCCCTTTTATTCCTTATCAGGCTGAGACCACGGCTGGCTAGATGGAGTCACTAAGACAAAGCCACTAACTTGTTGTATTGAATCTGACTGTACCACGATCTCGGAACCAAATCAAGAAACTATATATAAATTTATTCATATTTAGATAAAGTCTAGATCTTTCATGGTAGATATAAAAGTGAAGTTAGTTATCCGGCATAGATATATTTTTTTAGCCGGACATAGTCTCGGCTTAGATCGGAGAAAGTAATAAAATTAAAGGAAAGAAAAGAAAGGAAGCATAATTGTACCTTAAAACTTTATTCAACAACTTCGGTAGTCTCCGGCAAACTCACAACTTTACAAAGGAAGAGAATAAGAGAGAGAGAGTACAAAAGAGAGAAAATGGTTTCTGAAAAACCTTGACCTCTTACAAAACAAAACAAACTTATGTATAGAAGCTAAAAAGCATCAGGAATAGTAGTAGAGGGTCCCCTATGCGGGTCCTAGAAACAGTATATCTACTGTTGCAACAGTGTTTCTACTGTTGATAATGCTTATCTGCTAAACTTTGTTTTTCTTCTTTGAGAGGAAATCTTCTGCTTTCTTTATTGTGTCTTCTGAAACTGGCCCTTTTGATTCATATGGCTGAGCCTCGTAAGTATCATCACTTGTTTCACTGCCCATAGACGAGTCTGATCTTGTGTAGCGTGTTATATTAAGAAGAAGATTTCTCTTCACTTCTTCCAAATAATTATTAATCATTTCATTTTGATCATCTCCATCTTGGTTAGAAATTTTTCTAGCCATGTCTAACTGAAGTGTTAGCAATTATTCCTTTATGAAGAATTAATTTATAATCTTGAATTGTCTTGGAAATCAGGTCCAATAGTTCTTGTCCATATAATGAGTTTGTTTGGGGGTCTTTTTTCATTAATTTATCCCAAAAATTGTTGTAATAAGTCCGATATAAGCATGGGATTTGTTCTTCAGTGAAATGCACTTCTGGAGCCCATTTATGAATCCGGAGAACAGAAAATTCTATAAAAAAATATATATGTTCGATTTGTTGCGTATAACAATTGTGTTCTTAGTGGTATAGATTGTTAAGGTCCGGAGAAACCTTAACCCATTCTCTGCATAACTTGTGAAATGGTTCGGGCAATATTTTTATCGTTGGCCCATCGTATGACCACCAATTTAAAAACCAATTTGGAATAGGATTAGCAAATATCTTTGCGCATACTTTAATGAGCCAAGTATGTTTGTGTCTTTCGTTATTATAATGGAGAACTTTATTAAAAGCCTGAATATAGTCCCAATATGTAAATTTCATAGAGACTTTGTTAAGGCTAAACTGCCTTTCTGTCATCGAGGAAATACCCCAATCTTCAAGAGGAATGATTTGTTTTATAATCATTTTGGAGAAGATGCGTCTAATATGGGCTATGGAGGAATATTAAAACAAATCAATCTTCATGATAAAACTGATTATCGAATTAGATATTCAGTTTTATCATGAAGATTGATTTGTTTTAATATTCCTCCATAGCCAATATTAGACGCATCTGTCTCTACAATCTTCTGCCAAGCTGGGTTAGCAAGAGTTAGGCAAGGCAAAGATTTAACACGAAGTTTAATATTTTTGACCAGGTTGGTGAGACTATCAGTCCAACGTGCTTTATGATCCTTTTTTAGCCTGTCATATAACGGGGCTAAATCACGAGATAATTTCTTGTAAAAGGGGGAAATATAATTTAAACTTCCCAAGAATCTCTACAATTGCATCCTAGCAGTAATGACGTCAGGAAACTTAGAAGCAAAATCAATCGATCTTTGAATAGGGGTAACCTTCCCCTGACCAATAAGATGTCCTAAAAATTTGACTTCAGTTTGAAATAGACTAATTTTTGGTTTAGAAATCACCGAACCGTTTTGTATAACTATTTTCTTGAAAATGTCTAAATGTTTAATATGTATTTCAAGAGTGCTTGAATAAACCAAAATATCATCAATATAGACAATGATGAAGTCCAAATATGGGTTGAAAATATCATTCATAATTTTTTGAAATTCAGAAGGAGCGTTTTTCAAACCAAATGGCATAACATTCCATTCGTATTGTCCAAACGGGACATTAAAAGCAAATCTATAAGAGTGCTCTTTAAATATTTGAATCTTCCAATGACCAGATTTGAAATCAAATTTAGAAAATATATTAGCGTCATATAATCTTGACAATAAATCCTTTTTGTTTGGGACAGGATACCTAATCCATTTCAATTATTTGTTTAATGGCTTTTAATTTATTACCAACCTGGGAACACCCCGTTTCTTTTCAGCTGCATTATTGACATAAAATGCAGTGCATGACCAAGGAGATTTTGAAGGTTTTATCAAACCCTTCTATAACAAATTATCAATTTCTTTCTTGCAGAATTCAATCAATTCAGCATTCATTTGACAAGGACGTGATTTTGTAGGAATATCATACTCAGAGAAAGTATCTTCATAAGGAAGAGTGACAATATGCTTTTTTGGGTTCCAAATAGTACTAGGATGATAATAATAATAATAATAATCCAAACCAAATTATTTTGGGCGTACCTTTCATAAATGATATTTTCCCCCTTACTTATTGGGATAGTGAAAAATTATTGGTACTTGGAATAACAAACCTTTTATACTTGAGTTTATTACAAAACCTTTTACGAGGATGCTCTATAAATTAACCTCAAAAATGATTTTAAAAAATAACCAGGTCAGCTTCTTAAAGGGTGAGATCAATAGCATTGAAGTTGATAATGTTCTCCAGAATTCTAAATTACAGGATAAGATTGCTATATTACAGAATCAGTTATCCATTGAGATATGCGGAGATCATCCAAATGCTTTTTGGAATAGAAAGAAGCATGTAGTAAGTCTCCCATATGAAGATAGCTTTATTGAGGATAATAATCCTACAAAAGCAAGACCTTTCCAGATGAATTCTGATTATCTGGAACTATGCAAAAAGGAAATTGAGTCTTTGCTTCAGAAAAGCCTTATAAGGCATTCCTAGTCTCCATGGTCTTGTACAACGTTTTATGTTAATAAACATGCAGAGCAAGAAAGGGGTTCCCCAAGTTAGTCATCAATTATAAACCACTTAGAAAATCACTCAGATGGATCGGGTATCCTATTCCTAATAAGAAGGATTTATTAGATAGGGTTTATGATGCCATAATATTTTCCAAGTTTGACTTGAAATCAGGTTATTGGCAGATTCAGATAGCGGAGTCGGACAGGTTTAAAACCGTTTTGTTTTTCCTTCTCCTTCTCATTTCTTTCTATAGAAGTGGACTTGGGGATATCTATAGCAAATTGCTCACAAAATTCTCCAAATTGTTGTCTTCCATTTAGACGATGCCTTTTGATCTGTTGATTAAACTTGATCTCATTGCATAAGGAAATTCCTTCCTGCACACAAGCAATAATCAGATTTCCATAAGTATAATCATCATATTTGATACTAACCCCCTCACCTCTAAGTGTTTTCCTCACTCTTTCAGCAAAGAGGGAAGGCAATCTATCTATAAATTTGGATTTCTAATGGGTGCTATTACACTCTAGTAGTTCCATAATTCTGCATAAGAAAACATCTTTATAAAACCTGAACGATGTAAGAGTCTTACACCTTAGGTTTTGAAGCAAAGTTCTAATGGTCTCACTATTATCTGACCATCTTCCAGAAAAATATTTTATAATATTTAGAACCAAAGTATAAACAGCATTTTGGGTAACCTCCTATTCTTCTTGCTTGACTACTTGGAGAATGATATCCCTTTGCTATTGATTGAGATAGTTATCTCACCAACCTTTAATTGGCCGCAAAATCCTGCAGTTATCATATCTGCAATAGTCTTATCAGAATTTTTGTTAGTTTTGCAGATAGTATTGTACATTAACATTCTATGTACAGTTGTATAAATTTTTCGATCTGTATAACTATCAATATTCCATTCATAAATCTCTTTCCCATTATAACTATTAGTTATAATATGTTCATGTTCTTCCATGAGTACATCTTGGGGAGTAGGTCTAGGATTGTAGTACATCCTTTGTACTGGTTTCCTGGCATATTTTTCTGAGATTTTATTAATCTCGTCAGGAACCTCCATCTACATACTACTTTCTCCTCTTTCCTGGTTATTAACCTTTAGAGGTTTAAGATAATTACCTTTGAAAGTTCTTTCTAAGAAATTCTCTAAATCAGAGAAGTCTTTCAATTTGAAATCCTCAATCTCTGGGGATGATGGATGTTGGGTTGAGCAACTTTACCTTTACCTTTATGATCGGAATTGAGCTGAGAGATTAGTTTATCAACTTTATCATGAAGAGTAACAATATGTTCTCCTAATATACTCATATAGAAATTGGAATAATTATTCTGCTTAATCATGGCATTAATATGCTGGGTAGTAACTAAAGCAGTATCATTTTCAAATAATTTAGAAAAAGCATTAAAATTCACAAGTTTTCATTTTTATTAGTTTGGAAAGATTGTAATGGGGGAAATACTGATTTAGTAATTTCTCCATTACTTAGAGTAAAATCTCTTTCTATAATAGAGATAAAGTTATGAACATGCTTGCACATAAACCAAGGAACAAAAGAAATAATCACATTTTTCTTTGTTTCAATCAGATCATTATAAAATTCTTCTTGAAAATTCTTTTTTCTTATTTATTAAAGTTTTTGAAAAACCATTTTCGAAACCATATCCATTTAGATTCTTGAAATTCTTTAGAAATCTTCTTTCTTGCCGATGATCCCGGACTAAAGTCAATGGGTTTTTCAGACATCATAAAAACCTTTCAAGTAGATAACCCATCTGGGAAATTCATTTCAGATTCAGTTATATCAAGATCTGAGACAGGTATAGTAATATTATTTTTATCAATTTTAATATTGTCACATCTATAATTTTCTCTAATCTGAGAAGTAAATGAGGATTTAGAACCCTCTCTCTCTGATATATTTCTCTCTCTTTGTAATATTTTCTTTGTAAGTTTTTGAAGTTTGAATAAATGTTTCCAATTTGGTTTAAACATCTGTTGGTACGGAGCTCGTCTCCAGGTACTTTTCTATATTAATTCCTTTGTATTCGCAGCCCAATGATGGGCAAAATTATTTGTGTTGAACTGTATCATACTAAGTTACTATTAGTAGATGGCGTTGTGTCTATTATGAATTGAATTGAACGGTCGGACTAAGGTCAAATATAGGTAATCCAGGCGTGCTTCGGCATGTTTTATGAAAGGTGTTGTGAAGAGATCCATTGGATTACCCGTTGGATTATCCGTGTGGAGGGAGGACCCGACGGACCCGGATAGAAGCAAGATTTCATAAACTTGGCCTAGATTACTGAAAATTCGTAAAAGCCCCTTTAGTCTACTGAACGATCCGACTTGTTATAGTATCAGAGCCATGGACTTTTAGTAACTGTAGATGATATAGTTCAACACTCTTTTAATCATGAATCTCATAAAAGGAAGATCTATTGCTAAAAACAGTAGAAAAGAAGAGTATTATATACCACAACACCTAGATCTACTTAATAAGTGGACTATTCCTAAGATACCCCCTAGGATTATATATCAGATGGGAACCTTTGAGAAACTTGATCTCAAACAGGTGGTTAAAATTACTGAGGAAAGTGACCATCAGATTTTTAGATTATTATTTGAAAATGATTTGGCCCCTTATAGGGATATTTATCGTTTTATGCATATTGGTTTAGTACAAGTGGCATTTAAGCCCCTTACTTTGATAGGTTTACCTGAAAGCTTTATACCAGCTTTAAGAGATGGTAGAAATCATAACTGGAAGAAATCCCTTATAGGGACAATTCAAACAAGTCTTGCTTATGGACCAGTTTATTTTAATGCTTATCCTAATCTGCAGATTTCTTTGAAGAATGAGAATTCATTAAGTTCTCTTATGTTAAATATTAAACTTCATGGTTATGATTATATGCCTGGAACTGAAGTTGTTTGCATCTGTTATAGAATTTATTATAAGCTTTTACATACTTTAAATCCTATGTGCAAAATGATTGATTTCAAAAATAAGACTATTCCTATAGAAACTAATTTTGAAAAATCTAAGGTTGTCACTCGAAGACCGATTAAGTAGGAAGAGATTGATTTTCCATAAGAATTGGTTATTGAGGGAGTAGCCCCTCCTAAAAATAATATCAATGAGGATATTTCAGAAATTTTCTTATAACTATAGTCTATTAAAAGAGTGTTTTTCGTATAAAATTTTTGAGCAGTAAAAGCTTTTAGGCTTTGTAGAAAATCACCTTTTGAATTACCAAAATTCATATTTTTAAGAAAATCAAGATTATTGCTTTCTCCATCACAAGAGGTTGAAGATATTGAGTTATTACTCAAAGACTTTCGGGTTTCGAAACTATCAAGTCGAACCTCTATGATGACATTCTTTTCTTTATGCCTTTGAATGTCTTCTTTGAGATTATTAATCTCTTGTTTTAGATCACTGATCATAGTAGGGGAACTTATAAGTTTTCTCCTTTCTAGCAATAGATTTTGAACCTCAGCCATGGTATATGAACCTTCTTTGGTAGGGATCTCCTCTATAGTATCATTCTTAGAGGTAGATGTAGTATTACTGATCTTATCAATAATTTGAGCTCTTACTTCCGGATCCTTGACCATTTGTAAGAGTTCTATTATTTTGTCATTATCAATGACATTGATACTCATTTCCTTAAACTGAGAATAGATCTTATAAAGATCATCTTCTTCTTCTCCTTCCTTATCACATTCCAATCCTTGTTGACAATGTAAGCAATCCTCTTCTGACGACATATAATCTTCTTGCTGAAGAGCTTTGAGGATCCTCACTAGCAGAGGATTCTTCTTGGCTGCTATAAATAGTTTAGCCGATCATTGGGCTATGAATACAAAGGAATTAATATAGAAAAGTACCTAGAGACAAGCTCCGCACCAACCGACGTTTAAAGCAAATTGGAAACTTTTATCCAAACTTCAAAAACTTACAAAGAAAATATTACAAAGAGAGAGAGAGATATCAGAGAGAGGGTTCTAAAACCTTCCCCTTAGCTAAAACATACATCCTCTTATATAGAGGTTGGAAAAACAAAACGAATAAAAAGGGTAGCCCACAATCTTTACAATGGCCAATAAAGAAATGATAAGGCCGACATACTAACGTGGCCTTCTCATTATTTCCATTGACCAACATTACATTCAGCTTCCACTTATCTTTATTAAAGTTGATTCCTTACTTTATTAAAGTTTCTTGTCGTACTACCCCTATTATTTGGTGGGGTCTTCTTCATGCTTTGCCTTTGCCTTTGCCTTTGCAGGTGGCTTTGTCGGAGGACTCCTCCACTTGCTCTTTGAATTTAGCAAAAAGAGCATCCATATCCACTTCTTCTATGCTATGATCAATTTGGGCTTCTCCCGCCATGCATGCCTCATCCTCTTGATTGGTGTGGCTTGCTGAAGACATGGAAATATCATCTCCAATATCTATATCAAGGTTTTTTATCAAGTCTTTTTTGACTTCTTCCATGTATAATGCTATGGCTTCCGATTTGGATATTACTCCCTTCTTCATATGGAGTTTCCTCGTAATATGAGTAAAAGGACTCATAGTTTCTTCATATGATTTGAATGAATCCCTGGCATGGTATTTATTAATTGTATTATTTATTAAATCCAAAGTTTCTTGACCATGAATCTTCCCTTCAAGGTCTTTATGAATCAATTTGTTCCAAAACTTTGTATAAAAAGTCCTATGTAAGCATAGGAATCCTTCAGAAGTAGTATCAACTTCTACTGACCATTTCATAATTCATGGAATAGAAAATTCTGTAAAGAAATACATCAATGACATTCCTTCAAAGAATATATTATCTCTTTGTAAACTCATTAGTTTAGGGGATATATCAATCAACTCAGAGTATAAACTTTTGTATTGTTCAAGTAAAATCTTTACCAAAGGACCATATAAAGTCCACCACTTGTAGAACCAATTTGGAATTTGCCTGTCAGAAACATTCGAACATATTTTTATAAATCAAGAATGTTTCTTCTTAGAATTCTCGTATAACAAAGCTTTATTAAAGCTGTCAACATAATCCCAGTAATTATATTTTACTGTGATTTTTTGTTAAGGGTGGATATAATCCAATTCCTTTAATGGGCTCATTCCCCATTCTTCAGGCGTTATAATCTTTTTTATTATGATCTTTGAAAAGTTATAAACTTTTCTTGTAGCTGGGTAGAAGTGTTGAAACTCAGAAGACCCTGTAGCTGAGAGTATTATCTAATAGTTCATCCTGTATTTAAAAACAGTTGATGTATAACATACCGTATCCAGATATCAGGACATTACCTGCCATGGTTCATTTTTCCATTTTAGGTCACTGTTTTCTAGTAGAAGTATAACTTCCCTTTTATCATTTAAATCAAATACTTCCGTATTTTCTTCATCCATGAGGATGGTGGAATAAGCTGGAGGATTATCATCCTTTGCTTTTTTTGATTGTAGAAAATCCATAAATTCCTTGTACATGGGATGGTTTGTATCAAAACCACTACTGCTTGTAGCAGCAATATTGCTCGCTATCAGTTGCTTATTTCTGATCTGAGTGAGGATATGACCTCCTCTTCCTTCTCCGGCTGCGCCACGTCCTCTTCCCCTTCTCGAGGGGGACCATGATGGTCTCATCCTGGAAAGAGAAATAACTATTAGTTTAAATATTCTCTTGTAAGAAAATCAGGAAGATTATTATCTTCTCCTTTCTTATAATGAATTACAAAATCAAAAGGATCTAATAAAGCTTGCCATCTTGCAAACATTTGTTTAGAAACATCATGTTTACAATCTTTATTAAATATAAGCTTAGCAGCTTGATATTCAGTTTTGTACAAGTAACTATTGATTATAAAGATCACCTTGAAATTTCGAAACACTTTTTATGATAGCCAAAATCACTTTAGCTACAGTAGCATAATTTTTTCTGGGCCGCGTTCCATTTCCCAAAATAGAATTGGACAATATAATGTCTCTTATTGTCAGAGCAATATTGTGTTAGAACACCACCATATCCTATTTCTGAAGCATCCGTTTTGACCATCTTTTCCCAATTTTGATTGGCCAATGTGAGACAAGGGAGATTCTTAACCTTCTCTTTAATCTTCTTGATAGCTTCAGTATGATCTTTTGACCAAGTTTTTGGGTTATTATTAAGCCTGTCGTAAAGTATAGATGTATCAATAGCTAAATCCTTTATAAAACGAGCGACATAATTCAGACTTCCAAGAAATCTCTGCAATTGAGTTTTATTAGTGCTAACATCAGGAAATTTAGAAGCAAACTCTATACTCCTATTAATAGGCCACTGATATTACCTTTCTGAATAAAATGGCCTAAAAATCTGAATTTTGTTTGAAATGAAGCCATTTTTGGACTAGATAGTACCAGCAATATTGTTGCTACAAGCAGTAGTGGTTTTGATACAAACCATCCATGTACAAGGAATTTATGGATTTTATACAATCAAAAAAAAGCAAAGGATGATAATCCTCCAGCTTATTCCACCATCCTCATGGATGAAGAAAATATGGATGTATTTGATTTAAATGATAAAAGGGAAGTTATACTTCTACTAGAAAACAGTGACCTAAAATGGAAAACTGAACCATGGCAGGTAATGTCTAGATATCTGGATACGGTATGTTATACATCAACTGTTTATAAATACAGGATGAACTATGAGATAATACTCTCAGCTACAGGGTCTTCTGAGTTTCAACACGTCTACCCAGCTAATACAAGAAAAGTTTATAACTTTTCAAAGATCATAATAAAAAAGATTCTAACGCCTGAAGAATGGGGAATGAGCCCATTAAAGGAATTGGACTATATCCACCTTGAACAAAAAGTCACGGTAAAATATAATTACTGGGATTATGTTGATAGCTTTAATAAAGCTTTAATATACGAGCAATCTAATAAGAAACATTCTTGGTTTATAAAAATATATTCGAATGTTTTTGACAGGCAAATTCCAAATTGGTTCTGCAAGTGGTGGACTTTATATGGTCCTTCGGTAAAGATTTTACCTGAACAATACAAAAGTTTATACCCTGAGTGTATTGATATATCCCCTAAACTATTGAGTTTACAAAGAGATAATATATTCTTTGAAGGAATGTCAGTGATGTATTTCTTTACAGAATTTTCTATTTCATGAATTATGAAATGGTCAGTAGAAGTTAATACTACTTCTGAAGGATTCCCATGCTTACAGAGGACTTTTTATACAAAGTTTTGGAACAAATTGATTCATAAAGACCTTGAAGGGAAGATTCATGGTCAAGAAACTTTGGATTTAATAAATAATACAATTGATAAATACCATGCCAGGGATTCATCCAGATCATATGAAGAAACTATGAGTCCTTTTACTCATATTACGAAAAAAATCCATATGAAGAAGGGAGTAATATCCAAATCGGAAGCCATAGCATTATACATGGAAGAAGTCAAAAAAGACTTGATAAAAAACCTTGATATAGATATTGGAGATGATATTTCCTTGTCTTCAGCAAGCCACACCAATCAAGAGGATGAGGCATGCATGGCGGGAGAAGCCCAAAGTGATCATAGAATTGAAGAAGTGGATATTGATGCTCTTTTTGCTAAATTCAAAGAGCAAGTGGAGGAATCCTCCGACAAAGCCACCTGCAGAGGCAAAGGCAAAGCATGAAGAAGACCCCCCCAAATAATAGGGGTAAAACGAGAAGAAACTTTAATAAAGTAAGGAATCATCTTTAATAAAGATAAGTGGAATCCAAAAGTAATGTGGGCCAGTGGAAACAATGAGAAGGCCACGTTAGTATGTTGGCTTTATCGTTTCTTTATTGGCCATTGTAAAGATTGTGGGCCACCTTTTTTATTCGTTTTCTTTTTCCAACCTCTATATAAGAGGATGTATGTTTTAGTTAAGGGGCAGGTTTTAGAACCCTCTCTCTTTGATATATCTCTCTGTCTTTGTAATATTTTCTTTTTTAAGTTTTTGAAGTTAGAGTAAAACTTTCCAATTTGGTTTAAACATCGGTTGGTACGGAGCTCATCTCCAGGTACTTTTCTATTTGACTTCTTCCATGTATAATGCTATGGCTTCCGATTTGGATATTACTTTCTTCTTCATATAGAGTTTCCTTGTAATATAAGTAAAAGGACTCATACTTTCTTCATATGATGTGGATGAATCCCTGGCATGGTATTTATCAATTGTATTATTTATTAAATCCAAAGTTTCCTGACCATGAATCTTCCCTTCAAGGTCTTGATGAACCAATTTCTTCCAAAACTTTGTATAAAAAGTCCGACATCATAAAAACCTTTCAAGTAGATAACCCATTTGTGAAATTCATTTCAGATTTAGTTATATCAAGATCTGAAACAGGTCTAGTAATATTATTTTTATCAATTTTAATATTGTCACATCTATAATTTTCTCTAAACTGAGAAGTAGATTCTCGAGAAGGAACCTGAACAATATAATCAACAGGAGAGATATAAGAAGAATCAAATCTTGTTAGTCTAGAAGAAATGCTACGACTATCAAACTTATTACGCAAAATAATCGAGTCAGAAAATTTAATTTTTACAGTTCCATCATTAGATTGTTCAATTTCTGAAATATCTTCGTTGATATTATTTTTAGGAGGGGATGCTCCCTCAATAACCCATTCTTGTGGGAAATCAATCTCTTCCCACTTCATCGGTCTTTGAGTGACAACCTTAGATTTTCCAAAAATAGTTTCTATAAGAATAGTCTCATTTTTTAGATCAATCATTTTGCACATAGGATTTAAAGTATGTAAAAGCCCCTTCCTTTGAGAGGTTTACCTGAAAGCTTTATAGCAGCTTTAAGAGATGGTAGAAATCATAACTGGAAGAAATTCCTTATAGGGACAATTCAAACTAGTCTTGCTTATGGACTAGTTTATTTTAATGCTTATCCTAATCTGCAGATTTCTTTGAAGGATAAGAATTCATTAAGTTCTTTTATGTTAAATATTAAACTTCATGGTTATGATTATATGCCTGGAACTGAAGTTGTTTGCATCGGTTATAGAATTTATTATAAGCTTTTACATAATTTAAATCCTATGTGCAAAATGATTGATTTCAAATATGAGACTATTCTTATAGAAACTAATTTTGGAAAATCTAAGGTTGTCACTCGAAGACCGATTAAGTGGGAAGAGATTGATTTCCCACAAGAATGGGTTATTGAGAGAGCAGCCCCTCCTAAAAATAATGTCAACGAGGAGATTTCAGAAATTGAACTGTAAAAATTAAATTTTCTGACTCGATTATTTTGCCTAATAAGTTTGATAGTCGTAGCATTTCTTCTAGCCTAACTAGATCTGATTCTTCTTATATCTCTCATGTTAATTATATTGTTCAGGTTCCTTCTACAGCATCTACTTCTCATATTAGAGAAAATTATAGATGTGACAATATAAAAATTGATAAAAATAATATTACTAGACCTGTTTCAGATCTTGATATAATTGAATTTGAAATGAATTTCCCAGATGGGTTATCTACTTGAAAGGTTTTTATGATGTCTGAAAAACCCATTGACTTTAGTCCGGGATCACCGGCAAGAAAGGAGATTTCTAAAGAATTTCAGGAATCTAAATGGAAACCGTTTCGAAAATGGTTTTTCAAAAACTTTGATAAAGAAGAACAAAAGAATTTTAAAGAAGAATTTTATAATGATCTGATTGGAACAAAGAAAAATGTGATTATTTCTTTTGTTCCTTGGTTTATGTGCAAACATGTTCATAACTTTATCTCTGTTATAGAAAAAGATTTTACTCTAAGTAATGGAGAAATTACTAAATCAATATTTTCCCCATTACAATCTTTCCAAATTAATAAAAATGATAAAATTGTGAATTTTAATGCTTTTTCTAAATTATTTGAATAAGCAGAATAATTATGCCAATTTCTATATGAGTATATTAGGAGAACATATTGTTACTCTTCATGATAAAGTTGATAAACTAATCTCTCAACTCAATTCCGATCATAAAGGTAAAGGTATAGTTGCTCAACCCAGCATCCAGCCTCCCCCGGAGATTGAGGATTTCAAATTGAAAGACTTTTCTGATTTAGAGAATTTCTTAGAAAGAACTTTCAAAGGTAATAACTTTAAACCTCTAAAGGTTAATAACCAGGAAAGTGGATAAAGTAGTAAGAAGATGGAGGTTCCTGACGAGATTAATAAAATCTCAGAAAAATATGCAAGGAAACCAGTTCAAAGGATGTACTACTATCCTAGTCCTACTCCCCAAGATATACTCATGGAAGAACATGAACATATTATAACTAATAGTTATAATGGGAAAGAGATTTATGAATGGAATATTGATGGTTATACAGATCGACAAATTTATACAACTGTACATAGAATGCTAATGTACAGTACTATCTGCAGAACTAACAAAAATTCTGATAAGACTATTGCATATATGATAACTGCAAGATTTACCGGCCAATTAAAAGGTTGGTGGGATAACTATCTCAATCAACAGCAAGCAGTCAAGCAAGAAGGACAAGAGGTTACCTAAAATGTTGTTTATACTTTGGTTCTAAATATTATAGACCATTTTTCAGGAAGATGGTCAGATAATAGTGAGACCATTAGAACTTTGCTTCAAAACCTAAGGTGTAAGACTCTTACGTCGTTCAGGTTTTATAAAGATGTTTTCTTATGCTGAGTTATGGAACTACCAGAGTGTAATAGCACTCATTGGAAATCCAAATTTATAGATGGATTGCCTTCCCTGTTTGCTAAAAGAGTGAGGAAAACACTCAGAGGTGAAGGGGTTAGTATCAAATATGATGATTATACTTATGGAAAGTTGATTAGTGTTTGTGTGCAGAAAGGAATTTCCTTATGCAATGAGATCAAGTTGAATCAACAGATCAAAAGGCATCGTCTAAATGAAAGACAACAATTGGGAGAATTTTGTGAGCAATTTGCTCTAGATATCCCCAAGTCTGCTTCTATAGAAAGAAAGGAGAAGCAGAAAGAAAAACACTCTTCCAAGAGTAGATCTCGAAAGGATTATTAGGAATGGAAGAGAAAAAGGATAGAAAAAAAAGAGCAAAGAGCTGAAGGAAGGAAAAGTGAAAAAATATTTTATAAATCTAAACGCAGATATGACAAGTCAGATACTTGCCACAAATGTGGAAGATTCGGACACTATGCAAGAGATTGCAAGATCAAGGAAAAGATTAAAAGCATTTACATAGAGGATAGTCTTAAAGAGTCACTCTACAAAATAATGTTGAACTCTAGTTCAGAAGAATCAGGTTCAGATTATAGCAGCCAGGAAGAATCCTCTACTAGTGAGGACCTCAAAGCTCTTCACCAAGAAGGTTATATGTCTTCAGAAGAGGATTGCTTACCTTTTCAACAAGGATTGGAATGTGACAAGGAAGGATAAGAAGAAAATGATCTTTATAAGATCTATTCTCAGTTTAAGGAAATGAGTATCAATGTCATTGATAATGACAAAATAATAGAACTCTCACAAACAGTCAAGGATCCGGAAATAAGTGATCCAATTATATATTGATAAGATCAGTAATACTACATCTACCTCTAAGAATGATACTACAGAAGAGATCCCTACCAGAGAAGGTTCATACACCATGGCTGAGGTTCAAAATCTATTGCTAGAAAGGAGGAAACTTATTAGTTCCCCTACTATGATCGGTGATCTAAAACAATAGATTAATAATCTCAAAGAAGACATTCAATGCTTAAAGAAAAGAATGTCATCATAGAGGTTCGACTTGATAGTTTCGAAACCCGAAAGTTTTTGAGTAATAACTCAGCATCCTCATCCTCTTGTGAAGGAGAAAGCAATAATCTTGATTTTATTAAAAACATGAATTTTGGAAATTCAAAAGGTGATTTTCTACAAAGCCTAAAAGCTTTTACTTCTCAAAAAATTTATACGAAAATTACTCTTTTAATAGACTATAATTATAAAAAAGAATTTATTGCTCTTATTGATAGTTCAGCTGATTTAAATTGTATTCAAGAAGGATTAATACCATCAAGATATTTTCATAAAACTACTCATTTTCTTCGTTCTGCATATGGTAGTAAGATGAATATTGAATTTAAACTACCTAAAGCTTTTATTTGTAAAGGAAAGAATTGTGTCCCTCAAAGCTTTGTTTTAGTAAAAGATATCACAAACCAAATTATTTTGGGCGTACCTTTTATAAATGATATTTTTCCACTTACCTATTGGGATAATGAAAAATTATTGGTACTTGAAATAACAAGCCTTTTATACTTAAGTTTATTACAAAACCTTTTACGAGGATGATCAATAAATTAACCTCAAAAATGATTTTAAAAAATAACCAGGCCAGCTTCTTAAAGGGTGAGATCAATAGCATTGAAGTTGATAATGTTCTCTAGAATCCTAAATTACAGGATAAGATTGCTATATTACAGAATCAGTTATCCATTGAGATATGCGGAGATCATTCAAATGCTTTTTGGAATAGAAAGAAGCATGTAGTAAGTCTCCCATATGAAGATAGCTTTATTGAGGATAATATTCCTACAAAAGCAAGACCTTGCCAGATGAATTATGATTATCTGGAACTATGCAAAAAGGAAATTGAGTATTTGCTTCAGAAATGCCTTATAAGGCATTCCAAGTCTCCATGGTCTTGTATAGTGTTTTATATTAATAAACATGAAGAGCAAGAAAGGGGTGCCCCAGGTTAGTCATCAATTATAAATCAATTAATAAAGAACTCAGATGGATCAGGTATCCTATTCCTAATGAGAAGGATTTATTAGATAGGGTTTATGATGCCATAATTTTTTCCAAGTTTGACTTGAAAATAGGTTATTGGCAGATCCAGATAGCGGAGTCAGACAGGTTTAAAACCGCATTCAATGTCCCTATGGGTCAGTATGAATGGAACGTTATGCCATTTGGTTTGAAGAACGCTCCATCAGAATTCCAATGGATCATGAATGACATCTTTATGCCTTATAGTAATTTCATTATAGTCTATATAGACGATATTCTAGTATTTTCAAAAAATATAGAAACTCATTTTAAGCATCTTGATTTATTCAAGAAAATCATTATTCAAAATGGTTTAGTACTATCTAGTCCAAAAATGGCTTTATTTCAAACAAAAGTCAGATTTTTAGGCCATTTTATTGAGAAAGGTAATATCAGCCCTATTAATAGGAGTATAGAGTTTACTTCTAAATTTCCTGATGTTATCACTAATAAAACTCAATTGCAGAGATTTCTTGGAAGTTGAAATTATGTCGCTCCTTTTATAAAGGATTTAGCTATTGATACAGCTATACTTTACGGCAGGCTTAAGAATAACCCAAAAACTTGGTCAAATGATCATACTGAAGCTATCAAGAAGATTAACGAGAAGGTTAAGAATTTCCCTTGTCTCACGTTGGCCAATCAAATTTGGGAAAAGACGATCGAAACGGATGCTTCAGATATAGGATATGGTGGTGTTCTAACACAATATTGCCCTGACAATAAGTGACATTATATTGTCCAATTCTATTCTGGGAAATGGAATGCGGCCCAGAAAAATTATGCTACTGTAGCTAAAGAGATTTTGGCTATCGTAAAAAGTGTTTTGAAATTTCAAGGCGATCTTCATAATCAAAAGTTTCTTATAAAAACTGATTGTCAAGCTGCTGAGTTTATGTTTAATAAAGATTGTAAACATGATATTTCTAAACAAATGTTTGCAAGATGGCAAACTTTATTAGCTCTTTTTTATTTTGAAATTCATTATAAGAAAGGAGAAGATAATAGACTTCCTGCTTTTCTTACAAGAGAATATTTAAACTAATAGTTATTTCTCTTTTCAGGAAGAGACAATCATGGCCCCCCTCGAGAAGGGGAAGAGGATGTGGCACAGCCGGAGGAGGAAGACAAGGTTATATCCTCGCTCAGATCAGAAATAAGCAACTGATAGCAAGCAATATTGCTGCTACAAGCAGTAGTGATTTTGATACAAACCATCCCATGTACAAGGAATTTATGGATTTTATACAATCAAAAAAAGCAAAGGATGATAATCCTCCAGCTTATTCCACCATCCTCATGGATGAAGAAAATATGGAAGTATTTGATTTAAATGATAAAAGGGAAGTTATACTTCTACTAGAAAACAGTGACCTAAAATGGAAAAATGAACCATAGCAGGTAATGTCCAGATATCTGGATACGGTATGTAATACATCAACTATTTATAAATACAGGATGAACTATGAGATAATACTCTCAGCTACAGGGTCTTCTGAGTTTCACCACTTCTACCCAGCTAACACAAGAAAAGTTTATAACTTTTCAAAGATCATAATAAAAAAGATTCTAACGCCTGAAGAATGGGGAATGAGCCCATTAAAGGAATTGGATTATATCCACCCTGAACAAAAGTCACAGTAAAATATAATTATTGGGATTATGTTGATAGCATTAATAAAGCTTTGTTATACGAGAATTCTAATAGGAAGCATTCTTGGTTTATAAAAATATGTTCGAATGTTCTTGACAGGCAAAATCCAAATTGGTTCTGCAAGTGGTGGACTTTATATGGTCCTTCGCTAAAGATTTTACTTGAACAATACAAAAGTTTATACTCTGAATGGATTGATATATCCCCTAAACTATTGAGTTTACAAAGAGATAATATATTCTTTGAAGGAATGTCATTGATGTGTTTCTTTACAGAATTTTCTATTCCATGTATTATGAAATGGTTAGTAGAAGTTAATACTACTTCTAAAGGATTCTCATGCTTACGGAGGACTTTTTATACAAATTTTTGGAACAAATTGGTTCATAAAGACCTTGAAGGGAAGATTCATGGTCAGGAAATTTTGGATTTAATAAATAATACAATTGATAAAAATACCATGCCAGGGATTCATCCACATCATATGAAGAAACTATGAGTCCTTTTACTCATATTACGAGGAAACTCCATATGAAGAAGGGAGTAATATCCAAATCGGAAGCCATAGCATTATACATGGAAGAAGTCAAAAGAGAGGTGATAAAAAACCTTGATATAGATATTGGAGATGATATTTCCATGTCTTCAGCAAGCCACACCAATCAAGAGGATGAGGCATGCATGGCGGGAGAAGCCCAAAGTGATCATAGCACAGAAGAAGTGGATATTGATGCTCTTTTTGCTAACTTCAAAGAGCAAGTGGAGGAATCCTCCAACAAAGCCACCTGCAAAGGCAAAGGCAAAGCATAAAGAAGACCCCACCAAATAATAGGGGTAATACGACAATAAACTTTAATAAAGTAAGGAATCATCTTTAATAAAGATAAGTGGAAGCCGAAAGTAATGTCGGCCAGTGGAAATAATGAGAAAGCTACGTTAGTATGTCGACCTTATCGTTTCTTTATTGGCCATTGTAAAGATTGTGGGCCACCCTTTTTATTCGTTTTGTTTTTCCAACCTCTATATAAGAGGATGTATGTTTTAGTTAAGGGGCAAGTTTTTAGAACCCTTTCTCTCTGATATATCTCTCTCTCTCTATTTGTAATATTTTCTTTGTAAGTTTTTGAATTTTGAATAAAAGTTTCCAATTTTGTTTAAACATCGGTTGGTGCGGAGCTCGTCTCCAGGTACTTTACGATATTAATTCCTTTGTATTCATAGCCCAATGATGGGCTAAACTATTTGTGTTGAACTGTATCATACTAAGTTACTATTAGTAGATAGAGTTATGTCTATTTGAATTGAATTGAACGGTAGGACTAAGGTCGAATATAAGTAATCCATGCGTGCTTCGGCATGTTTTATGAAAGGCGTTGTGAAGATATCCATTGGATTACCCGTTTGGAGGGCAAATCCGGATAGTAGCAAGATTTCATAAACTTGGCCTAGATTACTGAAAAATCGTAAAAGCCCCTCCAGTCTACTGAACGATCCTACTTGTTATGACTAATAATAATAATAATAATAATAATAATAATAATAATAATAATAATAATAATAATAATAATAATAATAATAGTAATAAGAATAATAAT